>JAFEUB010001534.1:615000-652513 GCA_024529925.1 Ophthalmolycus amberensis | reverse complement strand
CCTTCTTACGGCTTGCTCACGCACACTACGTCAATAAACACGGCCGTGTTTGGTTCACGAGCATTCACGAAATCCTCATCTTTGCAAAGAAAACATCGATTTTCTTTAATTTCTTATGGATTTTTCACAAGAGGAGCCCAAACACACACTGTCCAAAGTCACCATAACCGCTGCAAGTCGGGTCTTGCAGCATTTCGACGGCAAAAGACACATTCCAGACCGACTTTACTAGCGGAGGTTACCATGGAGCTAGCAGCTTCAGAAAACACAAGTACTTATAGTACAAACCTAATCTTTCTCTGACATAAGCCGTCAACCAACGGGGTCATCATTTTCACTTTTCATGTGCGTGAATGATTCATTATAGTGAGTCTGTGTCTAAAAATCACTTTGGCGATCGTAATGACGCTGGTTTTCAATACTGCAGACGTTAGCATGTGGCTCAGCGCTGTGCGTTCACTGGCAGTCATGTGTTGAAGCCAGGAGGCCGAGCTATCTGTACCGTGCCCTGAATAGGTGGATTTGCTCCGCTTTTGTTTGACTGCATTTCATCAGGAACAGCTAGCGATACGTTTCGGCTTGTCAAGCCCTTCGTGTAGAGGAGACTTCAGGCTTTCTAACCATGTATGGCATGTGCACATTGAGCTTTCCTGGGCGTACACAGTCTCACGTAACTGAGCTACCCGCACGCTCGGCCGTGCGCTCGGTCCTGGCTTTTACGCACAGCAAGTCTGCTACTCACACACCACGTCTTCGACCATATATACGTAGTTTTAGCTACAGACACAGCCCTATGCTGTTCTCTACCTACAGACACAGCCACAGGCAGTCCTTTATACTGGAACAATCTTCAAAGGCCCACTGCTCTGTTTCTGTATGACCTGCAGGTTCTCTGGTACTTTCACAAGGAGCTTTAGGGGGTTTTCTTTCTGGCAAGACCTCGTTGATATAATCAGATACAGCCATTTTAATTTGGGTACGTCATTTTAGGCGTTTTTGCTCCAAAATAGGGGGGGGGGGTGGAAGAGGTTAAACCTAATAAATAATTGTTAAACTGCTTCATTGAATGCATCTCCCTTATTTTGTCATGGCCGTTCGGCCCAGTTTGTGACATCACCTCCAAGTAAAAACACACATTAAACGGTTCAGACCGTCTCACCTGCAACGATCCCCTCGGGTGGGTTCAGGGTCAGCTCTGAAACACAGACACACAGGTTAGCTCCAGGCTAGCTTCACAAACATCGGCTCAAGCCAACAAACATCGGCTCAAGCCAACAAACATCGGCTCAAGCTAACAAACATCGGCTCAAGCTAACAAACATCGGCTCAAGCCAACAAACATTAGCTCAAGCCAACACACATTAGCTCAAGCCAACACACATTAGCTCAAGCTAACAAACATTAGCTCAAGCTAACAAACATTAGCTCAAGCTAACACATTAGCTCAAGCCAACACACATCAGCTCAAGCTAACAAACATCAGCTCAAGCTAACACACATTAGCTCAAGCCAACACACATCAGCTCAAGCCAACACACATCAGCTCAAGCCAACACACATCAGCTCAAGCTAACAAACATCAGCTCAAGCCAACACACATCAGCTCAAGCTAACAAACATTAGCTCAAGCCAACACACATCAGCTCAAGCTAACACACATCAGCTCAAGCCAACACACATTAGCTCAAGCTAACACACATTAGCTCAAGCCAACAAACATTAGCTCAAGTCAACACACATTAGCTCAAGTCAACACACATTAGCTCAAGCCAACACACATTAGCTCAAGCCAACAAACATTAGCTCAAGCCAACACACATTAGCTCAAGCCAACACACATTAGCTCAAGCCAACAAACATTAGCTCAAGTCAACACACATTAGCTCAAGCCAACAAACATTAGCTCAAGCCAACAAACATTAGCTCAAGCTAACTTAGACACTTGTATGTTAACACATGACTCCATGAGGCTAATCATCAGCGCTAACCTAGTAGCCATGGCTAGCTAGCACCAGGTCTATTTTAAAAGTTACATCATTATGTCTACGAGGAACCTTCTGGAGACGCTGACGAGCTGCTCACAACATTCATATAATGAGTTCTCTTATCGCGGTTAAAGCGGCTAGGTGTTTAAAAATAACGCCGAATTAAAGTTACTTCCCTCCTTTATATAAAAAGCTTATATAGATATATGTTAAAATACATAAAGGACGGTAAATAGAGCGAGGACATCATTAAATCTCCCGTTTAGTCAATGGAGTCTGGTGCGGGAGGATTACAAGGAGCTCACGGGACTGTCAGCTTAGCTGTTAGCCACCATGAAACGGTTCTCTCCCATTGGCTGGAGGAGGTGTCACTCACGTTTATACTCCGCCATGAGTCTCTTCAGCGCAGTGCCGGCCATCGCCGTTTAACGGGAGAAAAATAAAAAGAAGAAGCTCCGAGTTTATACTGTTTTACTCCGCAAGCGAATCTGTCGACTAGGAGCTAATGCGCATGCGCGTGTTGTGATGTTTATGAGTGAACGTGTCAGCCGACAGCGCCCTCTGCTGGAGGAACGTCATAACGTCGGTGTTGAATATTCAGTACTAATACCTGTAAATAATACTTTATTACTTTATAATCCTGCATTTAAACTTACTGTAAGTAAAAAGTACAGGAGTATTTATTATCAGATAAATATATTTAAAGTATCAAAAGTAAAATCACTAATTATGTGTCTTTATAAATAAACTTTACTATTATTATTCAAACTTTATATTTATTTATATATATATATATATATATATATAAATATATATATATATATATATAAATACATATAAAATAACATATTATTACCATATTTATATTGAGCATATTGCAACATATTGAGAGTTTATTATCACAGTATTACATTATAACAAGTCAATGTTTCTACAGACATCATTTATAATGAATATAAATACATATATATATATATATATAAATATATATATGCTATATATTTATATATATATTTATATATTAATTTCTACACTCATTATTCATCAGCTGATTTAACTGGTGAACGATGAACTGGTGAACGATGAACTAGTGAACGATTAACTATTGAACGATGAACTAGTGAACGATGAACTAGTGAACGATGAACTATTGAACGATGAACTAGTGAACGATTAACTATTGAACGATTAACTAGTGAACGATGAACTAGTGAACGATGAACTAGTGAACGATTAACTAGTGAACGATGAACTAGTGAACGATGAACTAGTGAACGATTAACTAGTGAACGATGAACTAGTGAACGATGAACTAGTGAACGATTAACTAGTGAACGATTAACTAGTGAACGATGAACTAGTGAACGATGAACTAGTGAACGATTAACTAGTGAACGATGAACTAGTGAACGATTAACTATTGAACGATTAACTAGTGAACGATTAACTATTGAACGATTAACTAGTGAACGATGAACTAGTGAACGATGAACTAGTGAACGATTAACTAGTGAACGATGAACTAGTGAACGATGAACTAGTGAACGATTAACTAGTGAACGATGAACTAGTGAACGATGAACTAGTGAACGATGAACTAGTGAACGATGAACTAGTGAACGATTAACTAGTGAACGATGAACTAGTGAACGATGAACTAGTGAACGATTAACTAGTGAACGATGAACTAGTGAACGATGAACTAGTGAACGATTAACTAGTGAACGATTAACTATTGAACGATTAACTAGTGAACGATGAACTAGTGAACGATGAACTAGTGAACGATGAACTCGTGAACGATTAACTATTGAACGATTAACTGGTGAACGATGAACTGGTGAACGATTAACTAGTGAACGATGAACTAGTGAACGATTAACTAGTGAACGATTACCTATTGAATGATGAACTAGTGAACGATGAACTAGTGAACGATTAACTAGTGAACGATGAACTAGTGAACGATGAACTAGTGAACGATTAACTAGTGAACGATTAACTATTGAACGATTAACTAGTGAACGATGAACTAGTGAACGATGAACTAGTGAACGATGAACTCGTGAACGATTAACTATTGAACGATTAACTGGTGAACGATGAACTGGTGAACGATTAACTAGTGAACAATGAACTAGTGAATGATTAACTAGTGAACGATTACCTATTGAATGATGAACTAGTGAACGATGAACTAGTGAACGATTAACTAGTGAACGATTAACTAGTGAACGATGAACTAGTGAACGATGAACTAGTGAACGATGAACTAGTGAACGATTAACTATTGAACGATTAACTAGTGAACGATGAACTAGTGAACGATGAACTAGTGAACGATGAACTAGTGAACGATGAACTCGTGAACGATTAACTATTGAACGATTAACTGGTGAACGATGAACTGGTGAACGATTAACTAGTGAACGATGAACTAGTGAATGATTAACTAGTGAACGATTACCTATTGAATGATGAACTAGTGAACGATGAACTAGTGAACGATTAACTAGTGAACGATGAACTAGTGAACGATGAACTAGTGAACGATTAACTAGTGAACGATTAACTAGTGAACGATTAACTAGTGAACGATGAACTAGTGAATGATGAACTAGTGAACGATTAACTAGTCAATGATTAACTATTGAACGATTAACTAGTGAACGATGAACTAGTGAACGATTAACTAGTCAATGATTAACTATTGGATGGTCATTGTTGTCCAGATGTTCTAGTGATGACTCGCCCTACCTCAACCTGTGCTCAGGTCCTTTATAAGTCGTACACAACCAACACTTTGGGTTCATTCCTGGTCCCTTTGTGTTGATGTTGAATGTTTGTGATAAACTGAAGGATGAAGTGTTTCTTTATGTGTTGATGTTGAATGTTTGTGATAAACTGAAGGATGAAGTGTTCCTTTATGTGTTGATGTTGAATGGTTGTGATAAACTGAAGGATGAAGTGTTCCTTTATGTGTTGATGATGAATGTTTGTGATAAACTGAAGGATGAAGTGTTCCTTTATGTGTTGATGTTGAATGTTTGTGATAAACTGAAGGATGAAGTGTTCCTTTATGTGTTGATGTTGAATGTTTGTGATAAACTGAAGGATGAAGTGTTCCTTTATGTGTTGATGATGAATGTTTGTGATAAACTGAAGGATGAAGTGTTCCTTTATTTGTTGATGTTGAATGTTTGTGATAAACTAAAGGATGAAGTGTCCCTTTATGTGTTGATGATGAATGTTTGTGATAAACTGAAGGATGAAGTGTTCCTTTATGTGTTGATGTTGAATGTTTGTGATAAACTAAAGGATGAAGTGTTCCTTTATGTGTTGATGTTGAATGTTTGTGATAAACTGAAGGATGAATTGTTCCTTTATTTGTTGATGTTGAATGTTTGTGATAAACTGAAGGATGAAGTGTTTCTTTATTTGTTGATGTTGAATGTTTGTGATAAACTGAAGGATGAAGTGTTTCTTTATTTGTTGATGTTGAATGTTTGTGATAAACTGAAGAATGAATTGTTCCTTTATTTGTTGATGTTGAATGTTTGTGATAAACTGAAGGATGAAGTGTTTCTTTATTTGTTGATGTTGAATGTTTGTGATAAACTGAAGGATGAAGTGTTTCTTTATTTGTTGATGTTGAATGTTTGTGATAAACTGAAGAATGAATTGTTCCTTTATTTGTTGATGTTGAATGTTTGTGATAAACTGAAGAATGAATTGTTCCTTTATTTGTTGATGTTGAATGTTTGTGATAAACTGAAGGATGAAGTGTTCCTTTATTTGTTGATGTTGAATGTTTGTGATAAACTGAAGGATGAAGTGTTTCTTTATTTGTTGATGTTGAATGTTTGTGATAAACTGAAGGATGAAGTGTTTCTTTATTTGTTGATGTTGAATGTTTGTGATAAACTGAAGAATGAATTGTTCCTTTATTTGTTGATGTTGAATGTTTGTGATAAACTGAAGAATGAATTGTTCCTTTATTTGTTGATGTTGAATGTTTGTGATAAACTGAAGGAGTAAGAGTATTTTTTCGACACAGCAGCTGGTTTTGTGATCGATTTATTTATTTTCTTTAACTACAGTCGTAGTGTTCTCATACATGACATCTGCAGTTCATGAAACCGATATATATTTATACAAATAGAGAAATAGAATCTACATACATCTAATACAAAACAAACCAGTCTGTGAGTGAATCCACTGTTTGGTTCAGTTGTAATAACGGTGTCAAGTTAAGTGCTGGAGAGAAGATCTGCTCACATGATAATATCACAATTATGAATCTGTGCATTAAATAAGTCTAAAAATAAAACATTCTTAAAACAAATAACCACCAAACCCACAAACATTAGATGATCAAACACACACCTGTGAGTTCTTAAAGAAGTTTCTTTGGTTGAAAAGAGAATCAACCCTGAAAACCTTTAAATAAATGTTTTAAAGCACAAACAAAGAGCTGGAATGTGGAAAAAAAGAAAAGAGTTCAAAGATACGACTTCACCAACATGTCGACTCAGCAGGGACACCTTTAAACCACCAAGGGGTCAGAGGTCACAGGTTAAAATGTAATATTGTTTTCAAATCATAAAGACGATGAAGAAAACTTTACTTTGTCCAACATGACGTCTTCATGTGTTTGTGATATTTAATATTACAGAACAATTCATTTGTAATATTTGCAAAAATGGTTTGAGTTGCACTTTTTGTGCTCGACTTTCGGGAAAGAAGAAAATTTGAATTACCGAGATCATAATTACGAGATCTTGTAATAAAAAAATGAGAAAATCAGTATGAAACTAAGTTAACAATTTACCTCAAAATGACTAAATCTGAAATTAAGAATAGATTTCTTCATCTTGAGGTGAAAATTCAAGATCTCACAATCTTGTAATTATAATTTTTGTATCTCGTAAATTTGAGATTAAGTCTCTAGATTTAACGATATTGTACCTCAGAATTAAGAAATCACATCTAATTTCCCAATTTCGAGGTCCAATTTTTAAAACATGTTTTCTTTTGTTGACTTGAGGTCATTAAAGAGTTAAGAGCTGTGCCACGTAGTATTTCCTGAATATTTAGTAGTGTTTTGTTTCTAAATCAATAAAATCATCTCAACATGCTAACAAACGTGTTTTCAAGGCAGCCAAAAGATAAAAATACTTATTTTGTCCCAGAACGTCTCAAATGTGATGGTAGAAAAATCCTCCAGACGTCATTAAAATTGCTTTAAGGCAAACAACGTAAGTCCACATCAGCTGGAAGATGCTTTCAAAGCAAAACTCAAAAATACAAACAAGATAAGAAAAAGTGCTCGAACAGAAGAAAGAAAGCGACACGTTCAACATTTGTTATTATAAACTAAAACATGGATTATTGTGATATCTTTTATATCTGAGCCTCACAGTCACAAAGTCCGGTCACGGCACAATTAAGGCACTTGGTTTTTATTTAGCAGCTCAGAGTGGTAACACTTTGACTTTGGAAGACTTCATTACCCAGAAACCCCGTGTGGCGAAGTAACCCTGATCACTGCGTGTTGTTCTTGTGTAACGAACGATCACTTCGAAGAATAAAAGTTAAATCTGGGACGAACATTAAGTGAAAATACTGGTAGTAAATAAAATGATAACGAGAAGGAAAATGAGCTGTGCTAACATGCTAACATCAAGACGCCAACGTTAGCTAACATCACAACGCCAACGTTAGCTAACATGCTGACATCACTACGCCAACGTTAGCTAACGTGCTGACACCACAACGTCAATGTTAACTAACATGCTGACATCACAACGCCAATGTTAGCTAACGTGCTGACATCACTACGCCAATGTTAGCTACACCAACGTTAGCTTGTTAGCTAGCTAATGTTTGTTAGCCAGCTAATATTTGTTAGCTAACGGTGACATTAGCTGTTACTGTTACTGTCATTATGATTTAATTCATGATTAACACATTTATTAATTGTTAAATGACTGATTTGAGTTTAGTCTATATTGTATTCAGATGTGTTTTCAAACTGCTTAAATTAAAGCCCCAAGCTCTGCTGCTAGTAAGCTAATGTTTGTTAGCTACTGAGCTAACATTAATAAACAAATGCTAGTTAGCTGTCAATCACAAATGAGTTCTAGTGAGGTTTAATATGTAGTTATGTTCCCGTCTCAAGGTGATCAGTTCATCTGTCTTTGAGTCGTCACCACACCGTTAGCCGCAGTGCTAACACCACGTGGTCTGCCTTGTTGTTTGGAGTCAGTTTTAATCAATCAGTGACCTAAACTCTGTGAGTGTAAAGTTCCTCTCGGCCTTCATCTGACCATCGTCTTCCTCCCACAGGGAGCAGGTTAGAGAGGCAAAGGCCCACACGCCACCAAGAACTACAGCTCCCATGCATCTTTGGGGGAAGGAGCTGCACACATTCCGTTAGCATTAGAGTGCTAACAGACTAGCATGTGTTGAGCTAGCACCTCTTCATCAATGTGTTTCCTCTGTATGAAAGATGACACTGGGAGTTTCATGTTTGTATATTTAACATGTTAAACTTCTTTATATTTAACTTGTTAAAGCTTCTTAACAAACATGTTGAATGGATTTTTTTGGAATATTTAGGATCAGTAGTCGTGTTTCCATGAACATATTTTCATGCTAATTTTGCAGAATCACAGACGTTTTTACGCTCGAACGAGGTTGTTTTTTGTCAAGTAAGAGTTAATGGATTTTAAAAAACGAACATTTAGGTCACATGACTTGTGTCTTTCTGGATATTTATTCATAATTTTAACCGTCGCCATCTTGTTATTTTGCAACCAGAAGTGAGACAAGAGCTACGAAAAACTAAGAAATGAATAAAACATTTGTGTGTGTTTCCGTACTACTGTCTTTGTGGGGACCATGTGTTTATCCTGCAGAGTGAGGACACTTTTCTTTCCCCTCCAGGCGGTGGTGGAGGAAGTATTCAATACCTTTAGTATTAGTCCACTGGAAGTAAAACAAAAAAAGGACTGTATATAAGAAGTGGACGTAGTCGTCGTGACGTAACCCATTGGACCAATTTTTTTTTTTTTAACAGATGAATAGGAAGTGACCATATCTGGACTGAGGAGGAGTGACATAAAGACCTGTCAATCACCGTGTAGCCCCACCCTAAAGCATCCCCTGCTTTATGGTCTGTGTGACTCTAAATGGACCATAATGTACTAAATGAACATCATGCTGTATTGAAGAAGACTTGAAACTAGAGATTGAGACCATAAACTCATGTTTACAATGTTTACTGAGGTAATAAATCAAGAGAGAAGTAGAGTCATTTTCTCATAGACTTCTATACAACCAGAGGAGTCGCCCCCTGGTGGACACTAGAGATAATGCAGCTTTAACACATGAAGCTTCCTGTTCTCTTCTTCTTCTTCTACTCTTTTAACTGGCAGATTACAAACATGTAGACAAGTTTATTCTCTTCAGCTCATAACTCACTTTTGTTTTGCGACATTTCCTTAAAATTTGCTGAACAATTGAATGGAAACACGACAACTGTTTGTTAGCTTGTCTCAGTCTATAGAATGTGAGAGTTAGCTTGTCTCAGTCTATAGAATGTGAGAGTTAGCTAGTATCAGTCTATAGAATGTGAGAGTTAGCTAGTCTCAGTCTATAGAATGTGAGAGGAAACCCACCAATGAATGGAGGCTAACCTGAGGGGGGGGGGGGGCTTCTATTCTCCAGGGTTCAGGTGGGCGGGGCTTAGCACACATCACTGCTCATGAGGAAACCCCGCCCACCACCTCCTCCTCCAATCACAACCTGTTATTGTCTTCCTGCTCAGGTATGAAGAGGCGCTCCTCCTCCTCCTGTGGGAGTCCAGACCAACACATGCTCTATTCCTCCTCCTCCTCCTCTTCCTCCTCTTCTTCCTCTCCAGCCATCACCTCCACCAGCAGCTCAGCGGTGCAGGTCGCCTCACCGAGACTGTTGACCGCCTTCACCGTGTACTTGGAGTCATCGTCACCTGACACCTGGAGAGGAGGTGAAGATGAGGTGAGGAGGAGGTGAGATGAAGAAGAAGTGAGGAAGAGGTGAAGAGAGGTGAAAAGGAAGTAAAGACGAAGTGAAAAGGAAGTGAGGAAGGGAGGAGGAAGTGAAGAGGAAGTGAAGAGGGAGTAAGCTGGAAGTGAGGAGGAAGTGAAGAGGAAGTGAGGTGGGGGTGAAGAGGAAGTTAAGAGGAAGTGAGGTGGAAGGGAGGAGGAAGTGAAGAGGATGTGAGGAGGAAGTGAAGAGGAAGTGAGGTGGAAGTGAAGAGGATGTGAAGAGGAAGTGAATAGGAAGTGAAGAGGAAGTGAGGTGGAAGTGAAGAGGAAGTGAAGAGCAGGTTTCACAACAGAATAACAAAGAACAAAGGAGTCAACCTCTGACCTCTGAAATGACCAGACTGCAATTTCCTTCCTCGTCATAGTCGATTTGAAAATGTCGCGTCTCTTTGATCGGCTGCTCGTCTTTGTACCAAACCACCTCTGGATCGGGAAAACCTGGAGAACCAGTATTGATGTTCAGGATCAATAGAACCAGTATTGATGATCAGGATCAATAGAACCAGTATTGATGATCAGGATCAATAGAACCAGTATTGATGATCAGGATCAATAGAACCAGTATTGATGATCAGGATCAATAAAACCAGTATTGATGATCAGGATCAATAAGACCAGTATTGATGATCAGGATCAATAGAACCAGTATTGATGATCAGGATCAATAGAACCAGTATTGATGATCAGGATCAATAAGACCAGTATTGATGATCAGGATCAATAGAACCAGTATTGATGATCAGGATCAATAAGAACCAGTATTGATGATCAGGATCAATAGAACCAGTATTGATGATCAGGATCAATAAGAGCAGTATTGATGATCAGGATCAATAGAACCAGTATTGATGATCAGGATCAATATAACCAGTATTGATGATCAGGCTCAATAAGACCAGTATTGATGATCAGGATCAATAAAACCAGTATTGATGATCAGGATCAATAAAACCAGTATTGATGATCAGGATCAATAAGACCAGTATTGATGATCAGGATCAACAAAACCAGTATTGATGATCAGGATCAATAAGACCAGTATTGATGATCAGGATCAATAGAACCAGTATTGATGATCAGGATCAATAAGAACCAGTGTTGATGATCAGGATCAATAGAACCAGTATTGATGATCAGGATCAATAGAACCAGTATTGATGATCAGGATCAATAGACCAGTATTGATGATCAGGATCAATAGAACCAGTATTGATGATCAGGATCAATAGAACCAGTATTGATGATCAGTATCAATAGAACCAGTATTGATGATCAGGATCAATAGACCAGTATTGATGATCAGGATCAATAGAACCAGTATTGATGATCAGGATCAATAAGACCAGTATTGATGATCAGGATCAATAAGAACCAGTATTGATGATCAGGATCAATAAGACCAGTATTGATGATCAGGATCAATAAGAACCAGTATTGATGATCAGGATCAATAGAACCAGTATTGATGATCAGGATCAATAGACCAGTATTGATGATCAAGATCAATAAGACCAGTATTGATGATCAGGATCAATAAGACCAGTATTGATGATCAGGATCAATAAAACCAGTATTGATGATCAGGATCAATAAGACCAGTATTGATGATCAGGATCAATAGAACCAGTATTGATGATCAGGATCAATAGAACCAGTATTGATGATCAGGATCAATAGAACCAGTATTGATGATCAGGATCAATAAGAACCAGTATTGATGATCAGGATCAATAAGAACCAGTATTGATGATCAGGATCAATATAACCAGTATTGATGATCAGGATCAATAAGAACCAGTATTGATGATCAGGATCAATAAGACCAGTATTGATGATCAGGATCAATAAAACCAGTATTGATGATCAGGATCAATAAGACCAGTATTGATGATCAGGATCAATAGAACCAGTATTGATGATCAGGATCAATAAGACCAGTATTGATGATCAGGATCAATAGAACCAGTATTGATGATCAGGATCAATAAGACCAGTATTGATGATCAGGATCAATAGAACCAGTATTGATGATCAGGATCAATAGAACCAGTATTGATGATCAGGATCAATAGAACCAGTATTGATGATCAGGATCAATAAGAACCAGTATTGATGATCAGGATCAATAAGACCAGTATTGATGATCAGGATCAATATAACCAGTATTGATGATCAGGATCAATAAGAACCAGTATTGATGATCAGGATCAATAAGACCAGTATTGATGATCAGGATCAATAAAACCAGTATTGATGATCAGGATCAATAAGACCAGTATTGATGATCAGGATCAATAGAACCAGTATTGATGATCAGGATCAATAAGACCAGTATTGATGATCAGGATCAATAGAACCAGTATTGATGATCAGGATCAATAAGAACCAGTATTGATGATCAGGATCAATAGAACCAGTATTGATGATCAGGATCAATAAGAACCAGTATTGATGATCAGGATCAATAGAACCAGTATTGATGATCAGGATCAATAAGAACCAGTATTGATGATCAGGATCAATAGAACCAGTATTGATGATCAGGATCAATAGAACCAGTATTGATGATCAGGATCAATAGAACCAGTATTGATGATCAGGATCAATAGAACCAGTATTGATGATCAGGATCAATAGAACCAGTATTGATGATCAGGATCAATAGACCAGTATTGATGATCAGGATCAATAGAACCAGTATTGATGATCAGGATCAATATAACCAGTATTGATGATCAGGATCAATAGACCAGTATTGATGATCAGGATCAATAGAACCAGTATTGATGATCAGGATCAATATAACCAGTATTGATGATCAGGATCAATAGAACCAGTATTGATGATCAGGATCAATAAAACCAGTATTGATGATCAGGATCAATAAGACCAGTATTGATGATCAGGATCAATAGAACCAGTATTGATGATCAGGATCAATAGAACCAGTATTGATGATAAGGATCAATAGAACCAGTATTGATGATCAGGATCAATAGACCAGTATTGATAATCAGGATCAATCGAACCAGTATTGATGATCAGGATCAATAAGACCAGTATTGATGATCAGGATCAATAGAACCAGTATTGATGATCAGGATCAATAGAACCAGTATTGATGATCAGGATCAATAGAACCAGTATTGATGATCAGGATCAATAGAACCAGTATTGATGATCAGGATCAATAGAACCAGTATTGATGATCAGGATCAATAAGAACCAGGATTGATGATCAGGATCAATAAGACCAGTATTGATGATCAGGATCAATAGAACCAGTATTGATGATCAGGATCAATAAGAACCAGTATTGATGATCAGGATCAATAAGACCAGTATTGATGATCAGGATCAATAAAACCAGTATTGATGATCAGGATCAAAAAGACCAGTATTGATGATCAGGATCAATAGAACCAGTATTGATGATCAGGATCAATAAGACCAGTATTGATGATCAGGATCAATAGAACCAGTATTGATGATCAGGATCAATAAGACCCAGTATTGATGATCAGGATCAATAGAACCAGTATTGATGATCAGGATCAATAAGAACCAGTATTGATGATCAGGATCAATAGAACCAGTATTGATGATCAGGATCAATAAGAACCAGTATTGATGATCAGGATCAATAGAACCAGTATTGATGATCAGGATCAATAGAACCAGTATTGATGATCAGGATCAATAGAACCAGTATTGATGATCAGGATCAATAGAACCAGTATTGATGATCAGGATCAATAGACCAGTATTGATGATCAGGATCAATAGAACCAGTATTGATGATCAGGATCAATAGAACCAGTATTGATGATCAGGATCAATATACCAGTATTGATGATCAGGATCAATATAACCAGTATTGATGATCAGGATCAATAGAACCAGTATTGATGATCAGGATCAATAGAACCAGTATTGATGATCAGGATCAATAAGAACCAGTATTGATGATCAGGATCAATAAGACCAGTATTGATGATCAGGATCAATAGAACCAGTATTGATGATCAGGATCAATAAGAACCAGTATTGATGATCAGGATCAATAAGACCAGTATTGATGATCAGGATCAATAAAACCAGTATTGATGATCAGGATCAATAAGACCAGTATTGATGATCAGGATCAATAGAACCAGTATTGATGATCAGGATCAATAGACCAGTATTGATGATCAGGATCAATAGAACCAGTATTGATGATCAGGATCAATAGAACCAGTATTGATGATCAGGATCAATAAGACCAGTATTGATGATCAGGATCAATAGAACCAGTATTGATGATCAGGATCAATAGAACCAGTATTGATGATCAGGATCAATAGAACCAGTATTGATGATCAGGATCAATAAGACCAGTATTGATGATCAGGATCAATAGAACCAGTATTGATGATCAGGATCAATAAGAACCAGTATTGATGATCAGGATCAATAAGACCAGTATTGATGATCAGGATCAATAAAACCAGTATTGATGATCAGGATCAATAAGACCAGTATTGATGATCAGGATCAATTGAACCAGTATTGATGATCAGGATCAATAAGACCAGTATTGATGATCAGGATCAATAGAACCAGTATTGATGATCAGGATCAATAGAACCAGTATTGATGATCAGGATCAATAAGAACCAGTATTGATGATCAGGATCAATAGAACCAGTATTGATGATCAGGATCAATAGAACCAGTATTGATGATCAGGATCAATAGAACCAGTATTGATGATCAGGATCAATAGAACCAGTATTGATGATCAGGATCAATAGACCAGTATTGATGATCAGGATCAATAGAACCAGTATTGATGATCAGGATCAATAGAACCAGTATTGATGATCAGGATCAATAGAACCAGTATTGATGATCAGGATCAATAGAACCAGTATTGATGATCAGGATCAATATAACCAGTATTGATGATCAAGATCAATAGAACCAGTATTGATGATCAGGATCAATAGAACCAGTATTGATGATCAGGATCAATAGACCAGTATTGATGATCAGGATCAATAGAACCAGTATTGATGATCAGGATCAATAGAACCAGTATTGATGATCAGTATCAATAGAACCAGTATTGATGATCAGGATCAATAGACCAGTATTGATGATCAGGATCAATAGAACCAGTATTGATGATCAGGATCAATAAGACCAGTATTGATGATCAGGATCAATAAGAACCAGTATTGATGATCAGGATCAATAAGACCAGTATTGATGATCAGGATCAATAAGAACCAGTATTGATGATCAGGATCAATAGAACCAGTATTGATGATCAGGATCAATAGACCAGTATTGATGATCAAGATCAATAAGACCAGTATTGATGATCAGGATCAATAAGACCAGTATTGATGATCAGGATCAATAAAACCAGTATTGATGATCAGGATCAATAAGACCAGTATTGATGATCAGGATCAATAGAACCAGTATTGATGATCAGGATCAATAGAACCAGTATTGATGATCAGGATCAATAGAACCAGTATTGATGATCAGGATCAATAAGAACCAGTATTGATGATCAGGATCAATAAGAACCAGTATTGATGATCAGGATCAATATAACCAGTATTGATGATCAGGATCAATAAGAACCAGTATTGATGATCAGGATCAATAAGACCAGTATTGATGATCAGGATCAATAAAACCAGTATTGATGATCAGGATCAATAAGACCAGTATTGATGATCAGGATCAATAGAACCAGTATTGATGATCAGGATCAATAAGACCAGTATTGATGATCAGGATCAATAGAACCAGTATTGATGATCAGGATCAATAAGACCAGTATTGATGATCAGGATCAATAGAACCAGTATTGATGATCAGGATCAATAGAACCAGTATTGATGATCAGGATCAATAGAACCAGTATTGATGATCAGGATCAATAAGAACCAGTATTGATGATCAGGATCAATAAGACCAGTATTGATGATCAGGATCAATATAACCAGTATTGATGATCAGGATCAATAAGAACCAGTATTGATGATCAGGATCAATAAGACCAGTATTGATGATCAGGATCAATAAAACCAGTATTGATGATCAGGCTCAATAAGACCAGTATTGATGATCAGGATCAATAGAACCAGTATTGATGATCAGGATCAATAAGACCAGTATTGATGATCAGGATCAATAGAACCAGTATTGATGATCAGGATCAATAAGAACCAGTATTGATGATCAGGATCAATAGAACCAGTATTGATGATCAGGATCAATAAGAACCAGTATTGATGATCAGGATCAATAGAACCAGTATTGATGATCAGGATCAATAAGAACCAGTATTGATGATCAGGATCAATAGAACCAGTATTGATGATCAGGATCAATAGAACCAGTATTGATGATCAGGATCAATAGAACCAGTATTGATGATCAGGATCAATAGAACCAGTATTGATGATCAGGATCAATAGAACCAGTATTGATGATCAGGATCAATAGACCAGTATTGATGATCAGGATCAATAGAACCAGTATTGATGATCAGGATCAATATAACCAGTATTGATGATCAGGATCAATAGACCAGTATTGATGATCAGGATCAATAGAACCAGTATTGATGATCAGGATCAATATAACCAGTATTGATGATCAGGATCAATAGAACCAGTATTGATGATCAGGATCAATAAAACCAGTATTGATGATCAGGATCAATAAGACCAGTATTGATGATCAGGATCAATAGAACCAGTATTGATGATCAGGATCAATAGAACCAGTATTGATGATAAGGATCAATAGAACCAGTATTGATGATCAGGATCAATAGACCAGTATTGATAATCAGGATCAATCGAACCAGTATTGATGATCAGGATCAATAAGACCAGTATTGATGATCAGGATCAATAGAACCAGTATTGATGATCAGGATCAATAGAACCAGTATTGATGATCAGGATCAATAGAACCAGTATTGATGATCAGGATCAATAGAACCAGTATTGATGATCAGGATCAATAGAACCAGTATTGATGATCAGGATCAATAAGAACCAGGATTGATGATCAGGATCAATAAGACCAGTATTGATGATCAGGATCAATAGAACCAGTATTGATGATCAGGATCAATAAGAACCAGTATTGATGATCAGGATCAATAAGACCAGTATTGATGATCAGGATCAATAAAACCAGTATTGATGATCAGGATCAAAAAGACCAGTATTGATGATCAGGATCAATAGAACCAGTATTGATGATCAGGATCAATAAGACCAGTATTGATGATCAGGATCAATAGAACCAGTATTGATGATCAGGATCAATAAGAACCAGTATTGATGATCAGGATCAATAGAACCAGTATTGATGATCAGGATCAATAAGAACCAGTATTGATGATCAGGATCAATAGAACCAGTATTGATGATCAGGATCAATAAGAACCAGTATTGATGATCAGGATCAATAGAACCAGTATTGATGATCAGGATCAATAGAACCAGTATTGATGATCAGGATCAATAGAACCAGTATTGATGATCAGGATCAATAGAACCAGTATTGATGATCAGGATCAATAGACCAGTATTGATGATCAGGATCAATAGAACCAGTATTGATGATCAGGATCAATAGAACCAGTATTGATGATCAGGATCAATATACCAGTATTGATGATCAGGATCAATATAACCAGTATTGATGATCAGGATCAATAGAACCAGTATTGATGATCAGGATCAATAGAACCAGTATTGATGATCAGGATCAATAAGAACCAGTATTGATGATCAGGATCAATAAGACCAGTATTGATGATCAGGATCAATAGAACCAGTATTGATGATCAGGATCAATAAGAACCAGTATTGATGATCAGGATCAATAAGACCAGTATTGATGATCAGGATCAATAAAACCAGTATTGATGATCAGGATCAATAAGACCAGTATTGATGATCAGGATCAATAGAACCAGTATTGATGATCAGGATCAATAGACCAGTATTGATGATCAGGATCAATAGAACCAGTATTGATGATCAGGATCAATAGAACCAGTATTGATGATCAGGATCAATAAGACCAGTATTGATGATCAGGATCAATAGAACCAGTATTGATGATCAGGATCAATAGAACCAGTATTGATGATCAGGATCAATAGAACCAGTATTGATGATCAGGATCAATAAGACCAGTATTGATGATCAGGATCAATAGAACCAGTATTGATGATCAGGATCAATAAGAACCAGTATTGATGATCAGGATCAATAAGACCAGTATTGATGATCAGGATCAATAAAACCAGTATTGATGATCAGGATCAATAAGACCAGTATTGATGATCAGGATCAATTGAACCAGTATTGATGATCAGGATCAATAAGACCAGTATTGATGATCAGGATCAATAGAACCAGTATTGATGATCAGGATCAATAGAACCAGTATTGATGATCAGGATCAATAAGAACCAGTATTGATGATCAGGATCAATAGAACCAGTATTGATGATCAGGATCAATAGAACCAGTATTGATGATCAGGATCAATAGAACCAGTATTGATGATCAGGATCAATAGAACCAGTATTGATGATCAGGATCAATAGACCAGTATTGATGATCAGGATCAATAGAACCAGTATTGATGATCAGGATCAATAGAACCAGTATTGATGATCAGGATCAATAGAACCAGTATTGATGATCAGGATCAATAGAACCAGTATTGATGATCAGGATCAATATAACCAGTATTGATGATCAAGATCAATAGAACCAGTATTGATGATCAGGATCAATAAAACCAGTATTGATGATCAGGATCAATAAGACCAGTATTGATGATCAGGATCAATAGAACCAGTATTGATGATCAGGATCAATAGACCAGTATTGATGATCAGGATCAATAGAACCAGTATTGATGATCAGGATCAATAAGAACCAGTATTGATGATCAGGATCAATAAGACCAGTATTGATGATCAGGATCAATAGAACCAGTATTGATGATCAGGATCAATAAGACCAGTATTGATGATCAGGATCAATAGAACCAGTATTGATGATCAGGATCAATAAGAACCAGTATTGATGATCAGGATCAATAGAACCAGTATTGATGATCAGGATCAATAAGAACCAGTATTGATGATCAGGATCAATAGAACCAGTATTGATGATCAGGATCAATATAACCAGTATTGATGATCAGGATCAATAGAACCAGTATTGATGATCAGGATCAATAGAACCAGTATTGATGATCAGGATCAATAGACCAGTATTGATGATCAGGATCAATAGAACCAGTATTGATGATCAGGATCAATAGAACCAGTATTGATGATCAGGATCAATAGACCAGTATTGATGATCAGGATCAATAGAACCAGTATTGATGATCAGGATCAATATAACCAGTATTGATGATCAGGATCAATAGAACCAGTATTGATGATCAGGATCAATAAAACCAGTATTGATGATCAGGATCAATAAGACCAGTATTGATGATCAGGATCAATAAAACCAGTATTGATGATCAGGATGAGGTCTTTTACCTTCGATCTTGCAGTCGAAGCGAGCAGCGCTGCCCTCCACCACCTCAACGTCTTTGATCACAGAACTGAACGAAGGTTTACACTCTGTCTTCTGATCGAACTCCAAACACTCCAGGAACTGGTTATCTTCTACACACACACGCACACAGACAGAGACACACACACACACACACACACACACACACACACACACACACACACACACAGACAGAGACACACACACACACACACACAGACACAGACACACACACGCACACAAACACACACAGACACACACAGACACAGACACACACACACAGACACAGACACAGACACACACAGACACACACACACACACACACACACAGACACAGACACAGACACAGACACAGACACAGACACACCACACACACAGTGTCACACTAGATATAATAACATTAACAACAGAAGAAGAAGGTTCTGGTGACCCGGCTGACCTTCGGTCGGCGACCCTTTCTTGGCGCTGACTCCGGCCATCATCGCCATGGACGACAGGCGGCCGATGGCTCGAACAGCGTGACCGGTTTTCTACCACAGAAGAAGAAACACGGTCACTTCCTGTCCTGCTGAAGTGTGTTAATAACTTAATGATCTGATAGAGCAGACATCTTTGTTACATTCCCTTTTGTTCTGTAGTCTGTTTGTTTTGTATTACAGTATAAAATGCTGTGTCATGTTTACCTGCCATTTCCTCCTCAGGATGTACTTCTTCATCCTCTCCTTGGAGAGCTTCTTGGCCTTCATGGTGGTGGTGTCCTGCTTCAGCCAGGTGTGTTCATAGCACTGAGCACAGGTGAGCCTGGCCCTGACACACACACACAGTCACACACACACACAGAGGCTTCAGACAGAGGGCTATCGATGCTATCGATGCTACCGATGCTATCGATGCTATCGAGTGTGTTCTTACTTCATGTCTTTCTTCAGCAGGTTGGTGATGAAGTCTTTTCCGTTGTCTGAGATCTCGTCGAAGGCGTCGTCCTCAAAGTCCCAGGAGGCCGAGGTCACGTTGGACAAAGTCTCGTTGTCGTTGTCGCCCATGAAGGGAGACAAACCGCTCAGCCTGAGGGACGACAACACAGAACTGAGCCAAACTGAGCTGAACTGAACTGAGCCAGGCTAAAGTTAACTGAACTACATACTACTACTAGCTAAAAATAAAAACAAAATAAATGAAGCTAAGCTAAGTGAAGCCAAGCTAAAATAAGCTAAACTCAAAGACCATAAAAACAAAATTATGCTAAGCTAAGCTAAAGATAGACTCACAGTATGTAACAGATGACTCCTATACTCCACATGTCGGTGGGATAACTGATGGCTTCATAGTTTATCACTTCTGGAGCCACAAACTCTGGAGTCCCAAATAAAACCTTCAGAGTTCCTGCATTTTCTGTTGAAGAGAAAAGAGTTTGATTAAAAGATAAACAGTCAAAAATGATCAGGGGCGGCCATTTTAGGACATATCAGGCTGACTGTTAACGTTATCAATGTTGTTTTCTCTAAACCTGCTTTCTGAAACAGAGCTCTGGTCTGTGTTAGCATTGTCTTAGCATAATAATAGCATAATGTTAGCATAATAATAGCATAATGATAGTATAATGTTAGCATAGTCTTTGATTATTTGTATATTTACTTATTAAGATGCATCATTAACTGAAGTATATTTAATGTAAATCCATTGGATATTTGTCTCAGTCTGGATCAATAAAGTTTAGTCAAACTCCTCAGTGATGTCACCTAGTCGCCTGGCGAGGCCGAAGTCGATGAGTTTGATTTTCCCGCCAGTCTTGTTGACACACATGATGTTCTCTGGTTTCAGGTCCAGGTGGACGATTCCCTGTTTGTGGATGAAACTGACGCCATCGATGATCTGCAGCATGTATCTGATCACCTCCCTCTCCGTCAGCTCGAAGTCCTCATCGATGATCCGCTCAAACAGCTCGCCACCGGAGATCCTGCAGAGAAACATCTGGTTCAAAGAACTACAGAGAAACATCTGCTTCATAGGACTACAGAGAAACATCTGGTTCAAAGAACTACAGAGAAACATCTGGTTCATAGGACTACAGAGAAACATCTGGTTCATAGAACTACAGAGAAACATCTGCTTCAAAGAACTACAGAGAAACATCTGGTTCATAGAACTACAGAGAAACATCTGGTTCATAGAACTACAGAGAAACATCTGGTTCATAGAACTACAGAGAAACATCTGGTTCATAGAACTAGAGAGAAACATCTGGTTCAAAGAACTAGACATCTGGATCGTAGGACTACAGAGAAACATCTGGATCATAGGACTGCAGAGAAACATCTGATTCAAAGAACTACAGAGAAACATCTGGTTCATAGGACTACAGAGAAACATCTGGTTCAAAGAACTACAGACATCTGGTTCATATAACTACAGAGAAACATCTGGATCATAGGACTACAGAGAAACATCTGGTTCATAGGACTACAGAGAAACATCTGGTTCATAGGACTACAGAGAAACATCTGGTTCATAGGACGACTGAGAAACATCTGGTTCAAAGAACTAGACATCTGGATCATAGGACTACAGAGAAACATCTGGATCATAGGACTGCAGAGAAACATCTGGTTCAAAGAACTACAGAGAAACATCTGGTTCATAGGACTACAGAGAAACATCTGGTTCATAGGACTACAGATAAACATCTGGTTCATGGGACTACAGAGAAACATCTGGTTCATGGGACTACAGAGAAACATCTGGTTCATAGAACTACAGAGAAACATCTGGTTCAAAGAACTACAGAGAAACATCTGGTTCAAAGAACTACAGACATCTGGTTCATATAACTACAGAGAAACATCTGGATCATAGGACTACAGAGAAACATCTGGTTCATAGGACTACTGAGAAACATCTGGTTCAAAGAACTAGACATCTGGATCGTAGGACTACAGAGAAACATCTGCTTCATAGGACTACAGAGAAACATCTGGTTCATAGGACTACAGAGAAACATCTGCTTCACAGAACTACAAAAACACGTCTGTTCTGCTACAGCTCATAGAAATACAAAAACACCATCAGTCTGACAACGGTTTAGCCTCTGAGGACAATGATCTTAGAGCATCTTGTAGTCTCATCTCTCGAAACACATCACTAAATAAAAGAGCTCATAAATCTGAGTCATTTTTCATGATAGCTGATTGGTTCCCAGATTAGAACATCAGCCATTAAGCTCCCCCCCTTTTATCTCCACACAATCTGTTTACCTTCATTCAACCAAAGTCTGCTGCATCGTGATTGGTCGATACGACTGAGACTACAAACTCAAACCAGAAGGATTCTTTCCGGAGGAAAACCCTACCAAAATAAGAGTCTGATGACTTCCTTCTTGTCCATCAGTTTTTATCTCATCAGCAGATATTTCATGTTTATCAGAATAACTAAATGATGAGATATTTCTGCGTTATAATCAAATAAAGACTCTGTTGATCATCACTGCTCTAAAATTAGCAGACAGGAAATAGCTGCTGTCATTCCACTCATAGTTGGACAGAAAGTTATTTTCCAACGTTGTTTGAAACAAAAACATCTGGTTTGTGTTTCCAGTTCAAACTGATCAGAGATCAGCTGCAAGTTTAAGTTTCTACAGTAAAAAGAAGATTTGAACAAAACGTGTAGAGTCATAAACTTTTATTATTTTATTTCATAACCTAAATGGAAGAAGAAGTTTGTGGAGGGAACTAGTTTTTATGCTAAGCTAAGCTAACCAGCTGCTGGCATTAATACATTTAACATAAGTTAGCTTCTTATTTATCTTCTTTTTCTTTTGTTAAATTTTGTTTTCTCTGTTTTAACATTGTTAAGAAAAATATAATTATACCGTATTTAATAAATATTAAAACCAACGTACATCTCGAGCACCATGACGATGTCCGACTTCCCCTCGAAGGCGTCGATGCACTGCACCAGTTTCGGGTGGTGCAGGCTGTTCATGATGCTGATCTCGTGCCGGACGTTGTCCTTCTCCTTCGCCGAGTACGCCTTGATGAACTTTCCCGCCCACACCTTCTTCGTGGCCTTCTCCACCAGCTTGAAGACCTGACCGAACTTCCCCCTGTCACACATAAACACAGTGACGTCTTTAGAAATGGCCTCTTCACGCTACATCACAGGTGCATTGTGGGTGAGGAGTGAGTGGGTGGAGACTCACGTTCCCAGCCGCTCCTCCACGTCGTACAGCTCCTTCACCTTCACGTCGGCCCTGATGGACACATCTCTGTAGTCGGGCTCCTTGTCCAGGTCTGAAAACACAGAGGTCAGAGGTCACCGGGAGGGGTGGGGGGTCATGTTATGTTAGCATATGTTAGCTTGTTAACAGGACGTCTGAGTCATCGTACCTTCATCCTCCTCCTCTGCCTCCGCCTCTTCATCTGTCAGACGAACAAAACAGCAGCAGTTAGTTCAGTTAGTCCGTTTAGTTCAGCTAATTTAGTCCTGGTTTAGTTTAGTAGACTTAGTCCTGGTTTAGTTTAGAATACTTAGTCCTGGTGTAGTTTAGTCGACTAAGTCCTGGTTTAGTTTAGAAGACTTAGTCCTGGTTTAGTTTAGAATACTTAGTCCTGGTTTAGTTCAGTAGACTAAGTCCTGGTTTAGTTTAGAATACTTAGTCCTGGTTTAGTTTAGTAGACTTAGTCCTGGTTTAGTTTAGTAGACTAAGTCCTGGTTTAGTTTACAATACTTAGTCCTGGTTTAGTTTAGTAGACTAAGTCCTGGTTTAGTTTAGAATACTTAGTCCTGGTTTAGTTTAGTAGACTAAGTCCTGGTTTAGTTTAGAATACTTAGTCCTGGTTTAGTTTAGTAGACTAAGTCCTGGTTTAGTTTAGTAGACTAAGTCCTGGTTTAGTTTAGAATACTTAGTCCTGGTTTAGTTTAGTAGACTTAGTCCTGGTTTAGTTTAGTAGACTTAGTCCTGGTTTAGTTTAGAATACTTAGTCCTGGTTTAGTTTAGTAGACTAAGTCCTGGTTTAGTTTAGAATACTTAGTCCTGGTTTAGTTTAGTAGACTAAGTCCTGGTTTAGTTTAGTAGACTTAGTCCTGGTTTAGTTTAGAATACTTAGTCCTGGTTTAGTTTAGTAGACTAAGTCCTGGTTTAGTTTAGTCACATTTAGTCTAGTTTAGTTTAGAATACTTAGTCCTGGTTTAGTTTAGAATACTTAGTCCTGGTTTAGTTTAGTAGACTAAGTCCTGGTTTAGTTTAGTAGACTAAGTCCTGGTTTAGTTCAGTCACATTTAGTCTAGTTTAGTTTAGTAGACTTAGTCCTGGTTTAGGTCAGTCACATTTAGTCCTGGTTTAGTTTAGTAGACTTAGTCCTGGTTTAGTTTAGTAGACTTAGTCCTGGTTTAGTTTAATAGACTAAGTCCTGGTTTAGTTTAGAATACTTAGTCCTGGTTTAGTTTAGTAGACTTAGTCCTGGTTTAGTTTAGAAGACTGAGTCCTGGTTTAGTTTAGTAGACTAAGTCCTGGTTTAGTTTAGTAGACTTAGTCTTGGTTTAGTTTAGAAGACTGAGTCCTGGTTTAGTTTAGTAGACTTAGTCCTGGTTTAGTTTAGAATACTTAGTCCTGGTTTAGTTTAGAATACTTAGTCCTGGTTTAGTTTAGTAGACTTAGTCCTGGTTTAGTTTAGTAGACTAAGTCCTGGTTTAGTTTAGAATACTTAGTCCTGGTTTAGTTTAGTAGACTAAGTCCTGGTTTAGTTTAGAATACTTAGTCCTGGTTTAGTTTAGTAGACTAAGTCCTGGTTTAGTTTAGTAGACTTAGTCCTGGTTTAGTTTAGTAGACTTAGTCCTGGTTTAGTTTAGAATACTTAGTCCTGGTTTAGTTTAGTAGACTAAGTCCTGGTTTAGTTTAGAATACTTAGTCCTGGTTTAGTTTAGTAGACTAAGTCCTGGTTTAGTTTAGAATACTTAGTCCTGGTTTAGTTTAGTAGACTAAGTCCTGGTTTAGTTTAGAATACTTAGTCCTGGTTTAGTTTAGTAGACTAAGTCCTGGTTTAGTTTAGTAGACTTAGTCCTGGTTTAGTTTAGAATACTTAGTCCTGGTTTAGTTTAGTAGACTAAGTCCTGGTTTAGTTTAGTCACATTTAGTCTAGTTTAGTTTAGAATACTTAGTCCTGGTTTAGTTTAGAATACTTAGTCCTGGTTTAGTTTAGTAGACTAAGTCCTGGTTTAGTTTAGTAGACTAAGTCCTGGTTTAGTTCAGTCACATTTAGTCTAGTTTAGTTTAGTAGACTTAGTCCTGGTTTAGGTCAGTCACATTTAGTCCTGGTTTAGTTTAGTAGACTTAGTCCTGGTTTAGTTTAGTAGACTTAGTCCTGGTTTAGTTTAATAGACTAAGTCCTGGTTTAGTTTAGAATACTTAGTCCTGGTTTAGTTTAGTAGACTTAGTCCTGGTTTAGTTTAGAAGACTGAGTCCTGGTTTAGTTTAGTAGACTAAGTCCTGGTTTAGTTTAGTAGACTTAGTCTTGGTTTAGTTTAGAAGACTGAGTCCTGGTTTAGTTTAGTAGACTTAGTCCTGGTTTAGTTTAGAATACTTAGTCCTGGTTTAGTTTAGAATACTTAGTCCTGGTTTAGTTTAGTATACTTAGTCCTGGTTTAGTTTAGTAGACTAAGTCCTGGTTTAGTTTAGAATACTTAGTCCTGGTTTAGTTTAGTAGACTAAGTCCTGGTTTAGTTTAGTAGACTTAGTCCTGGTTTAGTTTAGTAGACTTAGTCCTGGTTTAGTTTAGAATACTTAGTCCTGGTTTAGTTTAGTAGACTAAGTCCTGGTTTAGTTTAGAATACTTAGTCCTGGTTTAGTTTAGTAGACTAAGTCCTGGTTTAGTTTAGAATACTTAGTCCTGGTTTAGTTTAGAATACTTAGTCCTGGTTTAGTTTAGTAGACTAAGTCCTGGTTTAGTTTAGTAGACTAAGTCCTGATTTAGTTCAGTAGACTTAGTCCTGGTTTAGTTCAGTCACATTTAGTCTAGTTTAGTTTAGTAGACTTAGTCCTGGTTTAGGTCAGTCACATTTAGTCCTGGTTTAGTTTAGTAGACTTAGTCCTGGTTTAGTTTAGTAGACTTAGTCCTGGTTTAGTTCAGTCACATTTAGTCTAGTTTAGTTTAGTAGACTTAGTCCTGGTTTAGGTCAGTCACATTTAGTCCTGGTTTAGTTCAGTAGACTTAGTCCTGGTTTAGTTCAGTCACATTTTGTGCTGGTTTAGTTTCGTAGACTTAGTCCTGGTTTAGTTCAGTCACATTTAGTCTAGTTTAGTTTAGTAGACTTAGTCCTGGTTTAGTTCAGTCACATTTAGTCCTGGTTTAGTTTCGTAGACTTAGTCCTGGTTTAGTTCAGTCACATTTAGTCTAGTTTAGTTTAGTAGACTTAGTCCTGGTTTAGTTCAGTCACATTTTGTGCTGGTTTAGTTTCGTAGACTTAGTCCTGGTTTAGTTCAGTCACATTTAGTCTAGTTTAGTTCAGTAGACTTAGTCCTGGTTTAGTTCAGTCACATTTAGTCCTGGTTTAGTTTCGTAGACTTAGTCCTGGTTTAGGTCTAGATGGACCACAGAAGTTCTCAGACTGGAACAAACCTCCGTTCATAGACTTATAGAACTATGAGAATCAGATGGTTCACTCACCATCATCCACCAGGCCGACGGTCACCGGCACAGATTCGGCACTCGGTTCTCCGACTCCGTAGATGTTCTCGGCCCGAACACGAAACTTATACCGACGCTCTGGAAGAAGGTTCTAAGAGACGGACACACCAACGTTACTTCTCCTCTCGGATGTGGGCCCCACCTAAGGTCTGACAGCCAGTTGCTAACAACAACAGCTCACCTGTACGTTGTAGGAGGTGCTGTTGCAGGACACCAATGACTCACCTGTACGTTGTAGGAGGTGCTGTTGCAGGACACCAGGTGTTTCCACTGCGGCTCCAAAGAGTCCCAGGTCTCCAGGTTGTAGGACTGCACGGCGCTGCCTCCGTCGTAGGTCGGCCCGTACCAGGACAGGGTCAGACTGGACCGCCGCACGTCTGAGGCCGCAGGGACCCGGGCTGGGGGGTCGGGTTTATCTGAAGAGGGTTAGGGACGAGGATTAAAGGACAGAGGAACCACACTGACCACCTAGAGGTGAAAGGGCTAATTAAAGAAAACAAAAGTCCAAACAGAGAATCTAATTTACAAAGCTCCCGCTGTTGCCCTGACAACAGATGGCTGGACATCACGGACTACACAAAGCTAGCTGTCTGTAACGACACAAATACGCCGATGTCATTAATCTAGCGGATCTCTGGCCTCCTCCCAAGATCAGAGAGAGTGACCTTCTTCCACAGAAACACAACAGCAGCCCGCGTGTTAAAGACGAAAGAAGCTTCTGCAGCTTCCTGTACACAATGAATCCATCATTAGTCAAAGTCAAAAGAACATACTTTATGATGGCATTTCTGCTTCTTTGCTGTATTGAACCGTGGCACCCCTAATATATATATACATCTAGTATATATGAGTATATATATATATACTTATATGTATATACATATATACTTATATATAAACATCTCTGTGATAATAACAGACTGAGTTCAGACTTAGAGCTGTGGTTTTCTGCCTTTGATGTCCCTCTGTCCTTTAATCCTCGTCCCTAACAAAGCAGGAATTATGGTTTGGAGTTGTCTGTTACGTATATGTATACATACATATTAGGGGTGTAACTATACGCGTATTCATATTGAACCGTTCGGTACGAGGCTCACGGTTCGGTACGCATGACGAACCGAATATTAAACCTTTATTTAACCAGGTAGTCCCATTGAGATTAAAAATCTCTTTTGCAAGATGTAAGTAACAATACTACATAACATTAAGGAGCAGTTTTTGTTTTTTATGCTTATGTGTTGCTAAGAAGACACCCCAGAAGATGGGTCACTCAGGTATAGTTCCTTCATTGTTCAAAGTCAAAGAATAACTTCATGATGTTAGTTGTAATGAATAAATATATTTTAAAATCAAGTACATTTCTCTGCATTTATAGTTTTCTACTGAACCGAAACGTACCGAACCGTGGCTCCACTGTATCGTACCCAACCCAACCGTGAGTTTTGTGAACCGTTACACCCCTAATATATATATATTTATATACATATATATACATATATATACATATATATATATATGTATATATATGTATATATATATATATATATATATCTTAAGGTACATGAGGGTACATGAAGCAGAGAGAAGGAGAGACTTACCGACGATGGTGAGGTTGAGGGCGGCCTGTCGGAGGCCGACGGCATTCCTCAGCTCGATGGTGTAACATCCACAATGTTCCTGCTGACCGCTGCTGATGGTCAGTCTGCTGCTGCTGTCACTGGAGTCTATGGAGATATCAGCTGAGGCCTGGATCTACACACACACACGTTAGTTCTGCAGGTATCTTATCATAAACCAAAGTGTTGACACATTAAGAATTTTGCTAACGTGGCTAAAATCAGCCGATATTATAATGGCCTGTCTGTCTGTGTGTGTGTGTGTGTGTGTGTGTGTGTGTGTGTGTGGTTCTCACTGGTTTCCTGAACTTCAGCCAAGTGCAGTTGATGGGCGGAGCTCCAGAGAACCTACAGAGGATCTCTGCCTTCTCTCCTGCCAAGATCTTCATGTCCTCAGGGAACTGAAGGATCTGAGGAGGCAGAGCTGCAGATACCGATCAATAATCAGGGATCAATAAAAGCCCTCTATATACAGTACACATATACTCTATATATATATATACATACATATATATATGTGTGTGTGTGTGTGTGTGTGTCACCTTGTTTGGGAGGAGTCTTGGCCGTCGGTTTCTTTATTCTGGCTTCACCTGAAACACAAACGATCCAATGTAATTGTATCTTCAACTAAAGATTCAGATTTATTATTTTTATTATTGTTATTATTTACTCATTTGTTCATGAGACATTTTATGATCTCTGTTGTTTTAAAAGGAGAATCTGAGGCATCAGGATGAATGTCGGCGTCTTTCAAATAGTAGAAAAATAAGAACTACAAATGCAGATTGAATGTTTACTACAAGAACTACAAATACATATATATGGGCTACTATAAGAACTACAAATGCATACCGAATGTTCACTACAAGAACTACAAATACAGGTATATGGTTCACTATAAGAACTACAAATGAATAATGTTCACTACACGAACTACAAATGCATACCGGATGTTCACTACAAGAACTACAAATGCATATTGAATGGTATGGTAAGAACTACAAATCTATACCAAATGTGTATTATAAGAACTACAAATACATATACAATGTTACTATAATAACTACAAATGCATATCTAATGTTACCACAAGAACTACAAATCTATATCAAATGTGTAGTGTGAGAACTACAAATACAGAGTGAAGGTTTCCATAAGAACTACAAATACATATATAATGTTACTATAATAACTACAAATACAGATCTAATGTCACCATAATAACTACAAATACATATATAATGTTACCAATAAGAACTACAAATACAGATCTAATGTTACCACAATAACTACAAATATAGATCGAATGGCACCATAAGAACTACAAATACAGGATATTTGTAGTTTTTACATTGAATATTCAGACGTTTTTAGACTGTCAAACAAGGAGCTTCTTAAAAGGAGAGAGGGAACACAGTGTGAGAGGGAGGAAGACGAGGAGGAGACGGGAAACCAGGCCTTAAATGGAAGTCTGTCCTTCTCCCCCCCTCCCCCTCAGCTCTCTCTCTGTTACATTCAGACTCATAAACAGAAAAGTTTAAAATACTTTGAATCAACTGAATCGTGACTAAAAAACACTAAAAACCACTAAATGCTAGAAACTAACAAGATATTAGATAAAAGAATAAAAAACAGCTTACAAAATAAAACTAAACTATATTTTCTACTTCATTGTAAATTTACTTCTTTAATTTATTTCACATATTGTTCTCTAGCTACAAAAACTTTGCATATCTAACAGCACCATGACGTCGTTAGCCTAGCTTAGCACAAAGACCAGAAGCAGGGGGGAAACTGTTAATCAGTGTAGCAACAAACAACCAGCTTAGACAACAATATGTTCATAGATAATCAATGATGGACAGCTACAGAAAGTTAGCATATCTAACAGGACAAGGACACCGTTAGCCTAGCTTAGCACAAAGACCAGAAGCAGGGGGAAACTACGAACCAGTATAGCAACAACCAGCTAGCTGTCAGGGAGATACAAAGGCTGATGGGAAACGTGGTCTTAAAGAGGAGAAGAGAACGCTTTAAATGATACACAGAGACGTTTGAATAGAAGTGTGTGTGTGTGTGTGTGAGAGAGTTAGTGTGAGTGTGTGTGAGTGTGTGTGTGTGGGAACCAGTGCTCCCAGACTTCAGCTCCTTATTGGGACAAAAGGAAAGAAGCTGCTGCATATTTTGGAAACTCACTCTCTGAAGTCGGAGTCGTCTTCTTGGACTTCTTGTCAGCTGGAGAGTTTTCTGTTGGATCTGAGACACAAACAATAGTGAAGATAATTAAACTTGTTTGTCTTTATTTAACAGCTAACAGTTCTTATCTTGTACTAGAACCATACAGGAACAGTTCTTATCTTGTACTAGAACCATACAGGAACAGTTCTTATCTTGTACTAGAACCATACAGGAACAGTTCTTGCCGTCTACTAGAACCATACAGGAACAGTTCTTGCCGTCTACTAGAACCATACAGGAACAGTTCTTATCTTGTACGAGAACCATACAGGAACAGTTCTTACCGTCTACTAGAACCATACAGGAACAGTTCCGGAACAGTTCTTATCCTGTACTAGAACCATACAGGAACAGTTCTTATCTTGTACTAGTCCCATACAGGAACAGTTCTTAACTTGTACTCGAACCATACAGGAACAGTTCTTATCTTGTACTAGAACCATACAGGAACAGTTCTTACCAGCCACTAGAATCATACAGGAACAGTTCTTATCTTGTACTAGAACCATACAGGAACAGTTCTTACCGTCTACTAGAACCATACAGGAACAGTTCCGGAACAGTTCTTATCCTGTACTAGAACCATACAGGAACAGTTCTTATCTTGTACTAGAACCATACAAGAACAGTTCTTAACTTGTACTAGAACCATACAGGAACAGTTCTTATCTTCTACTAGAACCATACAGGAACAGTTCTTATCTTGCACGAGAACCATACAGGAACAGTTCTTACCGTCTACTAGAACCATACAGGAACAGTTCTTACCGTCTACTAGAACCATACAGGAACAGTTCTTACCGTCTACTAGAACCATACAGGAACAGTTCTTATCTTGTACTAGAACCATACAGGAACAGTTCTTATCTTCAACTAGAACCATACAGGAACAGTTCTTATCTTGTACTAGAACCATACAGGAACAGTTCTTATCTTGTACTAGAGCCATACAGGAACAGTTCTTATCTTGTACTAGAACCATACAGGAACAGTTCTTATCTTGTACTAGAACCATACAGGAACAGTTCTTGTCTTCTACTAGAACCACACAGGAACAGTTCTTACCGTCTACTAGAACCATACAGGAACAGTTCTTATCTTCTACTAGAACCATACAGGAACAGTTCTTATCTTGTACTAGAACCATACAGGAACAGTTCTTATCTTGTACTAGAACCATACAGGAACAGTTCTTATCTTGTACTAGAACCATACAGGAACAGTTCTTATCTTCTACTAGAACCATACAGGAACAGTTCTTACCATCTACTAGAACCATACAGGAACAGTTCTTACCGTCTACTAGAACCATACAGGAACAGTTCTTATCTTGTACTAGCACCATACAGGAACAGTTCTTATCTTGTACTAGAACCATACAGGAACAGTTCTTATCTTCTACTAGAACCATACAGGAACAGTTCTTACCGTCTACTAGAACCATACAGGAACAGTTCTTACCGTCTACTAGAACCATACAGGAACAGTTCTTATCTTGTACTAGAACCATACAGGAACAGTTCTTATCTTGTACTCGAACCATACAGGAACAGTTCTTATCTTGTACTAGAACCATACAGGAACAGTTCTTATCTTGTACTAGAACCATACAGGAACAGTTCTTATCTTCTACTAGAACCATACAGGAACAGTTCTTATCTTCTACTAGAACCATACAGGAACAGTTCTTATCTTCTACTAGAACCATACAGGAACAGTTCTTACCATCTACTAGAACCATACAGGAACAGTTCTTATCTTGTACTAGAACCATACAGGAACAGTTCTTATCTTCTACTAGAACCATACAGGAACAGTTCTTACCGTCTACTAGAACCATACAGGAACAGTTCTTACCGTCTACTAGAACCATACAGGAACAGTTCTTATCTTGTACTAGAACCATACAGGAACAGTTCTTATCTTGTACTAGAACCATACAGGAACAGTTCTTATCTTGTACTAGAACCATACAGGAACAGTTCTTATCTTCTACTAGAACCATACAGGAACAGTTCTTACCATCTACTAGAACCATACAGGAACAGTTCTTACCGTCTACTAGAACCATACATGAACAGATCTTATCTTGTACTAGAACCATACAGGAACAGTTCTTATCTTCTACTAGAACCATACAGGAACAGTTCTTATCCTGTACTAGAACCATACAGGAACAGTTCTTATCTTCTACTAGAACCATACAGGAACAGTTCTTGCCGTCTACTAGAACCATACAGGAACAGTTCTTGCCGTCTACTAGAACCATACAGAAACAGTTCTTATCTTGTACGAGAACCATACAGGAACAGTTCTTATCTTGTACGAGAACCATACAGGAACAGTTCTTATCTTGTACTAGAACCATACAGGAACAGTTCTTACCGGCCACTAGAATCATACAGGAACAGTTCTTATCTTGTACGAGAACCATACAGGAACAGTTCTTACCGTCTACTAGAACCATACAGGAACAGTTCTGGAACAGTTCTTATCCTGTACTAGAACCATACAGGAACAGTTCTTATCTTGTACTAGAACCATACAGGAACAGTTCTTATCTTCTACTAGAACCATACAGGAACAGTTCTTACCATCTACTAGAACCATACAGGAACAGTTCTTACCGTCTACTAGAACCATACAGGAACAGTTCTTATCTTGTACTAGAACCATACAGGAACAGTTCTTATCTTGTACTAGAACCATACAGGAACAGTTCTTATCTTGGACTAGAACCATACAGGAACAGTTCTTATCTTGTACTAGAACCATACAGGAACAGTTCTTATCTTCTACTAGAACCACACAGGAACAGTTCTTACCATCTACTAGAACCATACAGGAACAGTTCTTACCGTCTACTAGAACCATACAGGAACAGATCTTATCTTGTACTAGAACCATACAGGAACAGTTCTTATCTTCTACTAGAACCATACAGGAACAGTTCTTATCCTGTACTAGAACCATACAGGAACAGTTCTTATCTTGTACTAGAACCATACAGGAACAGTTCTTAACTTGTACTAGAACCATACAGGAACAGTTCTTATCTTGTACTAGAACCATACAGGAACAGTTCTTACCGGCCACTAGAATCATACAGGAACAGTTCTTATCTTGTACTAGAACCATACAGGAACAGTTCTTACCGTCTACTAGAACCATACAGGAACAGTTCTTACCGTCTACTAGAACCATACAGGAACAGTTCCGGAACAGTTCTTATCCTGTACTAGAACCATACAGGAACAGTTCTTATCTTGTACGAGAACCATACAGGAACAGATCTTACCGTCTACTAGAACCATACAGGAACAGTTCTTATCTTGTACTAGAACCATACAGGAACAGTTCTTATCTTGTACTAGAACCATACAGGAACAGTTCTTACCGGCCACTAGAACCATACAGGAACAGTTCTTATCTTGTACTAGAACCATACAGGAACAGTTCTTATCTTGTACTAGAACCATACAGGAACAGTTCTTAGCGGCCACTCGAACCATACAGGAACAGTTCTTATCTTCTACTAGAACCATACAGGAACAGTTCTTATCTTCTACTAGTACCATACAGGAACAGTTCTTACCGTCTACTAGAACCATACAGGAATAGTTCTTACCGTCTACTAGAACCATACAGGAACAGTTCTTATCGTCTACTAGAACCATACAGGAACAGTTCTTACCGTCTACTAGAAACATAGAGGAACAGTTCTTACCATCTACTAGAACCATACAGGAACAGTTCTTATCTTCTACTAGAGCCATACAGGAACAGTTCTTACCGTCTACTAGAACCATACAGGAACAGTTCTTCCCGTCTACTAGAACCACCCAGGAACAGTTCTTACCGTCTACTAGAACCACCCAGGAACAGTTCTTACCGTCTACTAGAACCATACAGGAACATTGGTCTTTTCCCTCTGAGTTCTCAGCTCTACATTTATATTGTCCTTCATCCTCTGGTAGAGCTTTGTCTATCGTCAGAGAGCAGAGTCCACCTGCAACACAACAACATATTTAATATTAGTATACACCAATATACACAATGTTACAATGATATGATACAATATATATAAAATAGGATAGGAATAATATCTCACTCAGTCCCTGTCTCAGTGTCTCACTCACTCACTCAGTCCCTGTCTCAGTGTCTCACTCTCCCACTCAGTCCCTGTCTCAGTGTCTCACTCTCCCACTCAGTCCCTGTCTCAGTGTCTCACTCTCCCACTCAGTCCCTGTCTCAGTGTCTCACTCTCCCACTCAGTCCCTGTCTCAGTGTTTCACTCACTCACTCAGTCCCTGTCTCAGTGTCTCACTCTCCCACTCAGTCCCTGTCTTAGTGTCTCACTCACTCACTCAGTCCCTGTCTCAGTGTCTCACTCTCCCACTCAGTCCCTTTCTCAGTGTCTCACTCTCCCACTCAGTCCCTGTCTCAGTGTCTCACTCACTCACTCAGTCCCTGTCTCAGTGTCTCACTCTCCCACTCAGTCCCTGTCTCAGTGTCTCACTCACTCACTCAGTCCCTGTCTCAGTGTCTCACTCTCCCACTCAGTCCCTGTCTCAGTGTCTCACTCACTCACTCAGTCCCTGTCTCGGTGTCTCACTCTCCCACTCAGTCCCTGTCTCAGTGTCTCACTCTCCCACTCAGTCCCTTTCTCAGTGTCTCACTCTCCCACTCAGTCCCTGTCTCAGTGTCTCACTCACTCACTCAGTCCCTGTCTCAGTGTCTCACTCTCCCACTCAGTCCCTGTCTCAGTGTCTCACTCACTCACTCAGTCCCTGTCTCAGTGTCTCACTCTCCCACTCAGTCCCTGTCTCAGTGTCTCACTCACTCACTCAGTCCCTGTCTCGGTGTCTCACTCTCCCACTCAGTCCCTGTCTCAGTGTCTCACTCTCCCACTCTGTCCCTTTCTCAGTGTCTCACTCTCCCACTCAGTCCCTGTCTCAGTGTCTCACTCTCCCACTCAGTCCCTGTCTCACTGTCTCACTCTCCCACTCAGTCCCTGTCTCAGTGTCTCACTCTCCCACTCAGTCCCTGTCTCAGTGTCTCACTCACTCACTCAGTCCCTGTCTCGGTGTCTCACTCTCCCACTCAGTCCCTGTCTCAGTGTCTCACTCTCCCACTCTGTCCCTTTCTCAGTGTCTCACTCTCCCACTCAGTCCCTGTCTCAGTGTCTCACTCTCCCACTCAGTCCCTGTCTCACTGTCTCACTCTCCCACTCAGTCCCTGTCTCAGTGTCTCACTCTCCCACTCAGTCCCTGTCTCAGTGTCTCACTCTCCCACTCAGTCCCTGTCTCAGTGTCTCACTCACTCACTTACTGTGTGTGTGTGTATGTATGTGTGTGAGAGTGTTTTTGTGTGTCAGAGTGAGTGTGTGAGAGTGTGTGAGAGTGAGTGTGTGTGAGAGTGAGTGTGTGAGTGTGTGTGAGAGTGAGTGTGTGTGAGAGTGAGTGTGTGAGTGTGTGTGAGCGTGTGTGTGTGTGTGAGCGTGTGTGAGAGTGTGTGTGTGTGAGTGAGTGTGTGTGTGTGTGAGCGTGTGTGAGAGTGTGTGTGTGTGAGTGAGTGTGTGTGTGTGTGAGCATGTGTGTGTGTGTGTGTGTGAGAGTGTGTGTGTGTGTGTGTGTGAGTGTGTGTGTGTGTGTGAGCGTGTGTGTGTGTGTGTGTGAGCGTGTGTGAGAGTGTGTGTGTGTGAGTGTGTGTGTGTGAGCGTGTGTGAGAGTGTGTGTGTGTGAGTGAGTGAGTGTGTGTGTGAGCGTGTGTGTGTGTGTGTGTGTGAGCGTGTGTGTGTGTGTGTGTGTGTGAGGGTGTGTGTGTGTGTGTGTGTGAGCGTGTGTGTGTGTGTGTGTGTGTGTGTGTGTGATGTAAAGTGATCTGTTCACCAACATCATCCTGTTGTTTTCTGCTTTCTATGAATAGTCTGAATTCTCTTGTCAACAGTTGGTTCAAACTCACAGACAGACTGGAGACGTTCTAGACGTGTGTGTGTGTGTGACCTCTGACCTTCGATGGCGAGGACGATGAACTTGGACGACTTGATGTTCTTCCCGTCCAGCGTCCAGGTGACGACGTCTGCTGGATCCCAGGCGTCGAGACGACACTGCAGCCGGAGCCGCTGTCCGTCCAGCACCGTGACGTCGCTCAGCTTCTCCACCAACGCCGGGGCCTTCATCCCTCCTCCGCTCTTCTTCTGGTTAATCCCTCCGTCCACGCAGTTGTTTGTCGTTGTCTCCCCCCCCTCCCCCTCCCCCTCCCCGTTCTTCTCGGGGCTCGCCGGCT
>JAFEUB010001534.1:605000-610000 GCA_024529925.1 Ophthalmolycus amberensis | reverse complement strand
AAACCCAACCAGGTTAGGTTTGTTGGTTTCAGGAACCTTGATTCTGTTTTATGGCCTTCTTTAGAGACCTAGTACCATACTTGTGATGTATAGCCCCTCCATGACCAGAGGGAACTCTCTATGTGTTAGTATTCTAAATTAAATTACATGAAGAAGCGAAACCATTGGGATTGTAGTTGTGAAAGATTGTAGCCGACCCCTCTCCCCCTGGTCATGATCTGTTTGTTCCCCTTCCATCTGGCAGGAGGCTGAGGTCCATCAGAACCAAGACCTCACGCCACACAAACAGTTTCTTCCCGTCCGCAGTCGGGCTCATTAACAGAGCCCGGGACCCCCACTGACTCTGTCCTCCCCAGGACATCCCTGTTTCTTTATTTAAACACACTCATCACTTTTAACTTTCCACTTACACTTCACTTGTTTCACAGTCCTGTTATCTGTTTTGTGGTGCACTTTATTCTATATTTTATATTTTATTGTACATTTTAATATGTTTCTATTTCTTGCACTGTGCTGATTGTGATAGTTTAATGTTATAATAATAATAATAATAATAATACATTTTATTTATATAGCGCTTTTCTTGACACTCAAAGACACTTTACATTAAAATCATCATATATAAAAACAATACACTAAAAACAAAGTACACAATAATAGTCACACGTTATTGTTTACTGTTAAATGTTACGCACCACCGCCACGACAAATTCCTTGTAGGTGCAAACTTGCTTGGCAATAAACGGTTCTGATTCTGATTCCGATGAATATGATGGAGGACCACAGTATGTGAAGAGGAGGATGGATAGACTATGGATGGATTTATGGATGGGGCAGGGCTAGTGTTTCCTCTTTGACTTTAATCCTCACTTCAAATGCATACTGTAGGATTATTTTAGCATGTTTCTGTCCACAAAACCTCCATCAATACTTGTAGTTTAGTCAATATGTTGACTCCAATATACATATAAATATATACAGTGTTTGTTGTCTGACCTGAGGGTGATCAGGTAGTCCCCAGCATGATGCTTTTTAACTTTCCTGAAGAAGAAGAAGACAAAATAGAAGAAGAGGAGGAAGTATTACTATATTGACAGTATTGAATATTGATTAGATCCTTGTTGGTCCAGGATCTAAAGATCTATTATCTGTAAGTGTGTGTTTGACCTGATCAGCAGTGATACGACGTCCTCTTTCTGCAGCAGATCGTAGTTTCCTCCGGAGGTCAGAGGTCGGCTCAGGCAGGCTCTGGTACAGGTGTACTGGGGGAACGGGTCTCCGGCGACGGCGCAGGACAGGAGGATGTGTGTTGTCCCACGATGGAGCTCACTGGTTTGGGTTTGGTGATGAACCAGGGTTGGACCCCGTCCTGTGGTTCTGTAGCAAGAACACAACCAAGACCAGAACTACGATGACACCTGACACCTTTATCTGGGTGGTCCCTCCAGGCCGATCTCTTTCTGACTAAAATGTCTTTGTAGGTGTAACTGTTGTGTAGCTAACTTAGCTAACTGATGTTAGCTTGCTACCCATTAACAGTCAAATAGCTCGTTTGGATGCCGTTTAATAATGAGGTCAATCTGGAAGTAAATCACAAGTTTGAAACAAGTTCCTGAAGAAGGACTCTGTGGTTACCCTCCACGGTGAGCCGGGACTGGGTGCGGTCCTCTCCGTACTGGTTCCAGGCCCGACAGCTGTAGGTCCCAGTGTCCTCGGGGAAAACCTCGTGGATCAGCAGAGTGCAGCGGTTCTCCTCCCTGAGGAGGTGGAAGTCCTCTGACTCCATCACCTCCTGCCCGTCATGGAGCCAGACCACCTCTGGAGGGGGACGACCTGAGGACCACAACGACTTACGTCAATACGATCAATACTCATCAATGAAGGAACGTCAGATTTCATCAGATTTCACCTCCACGACAGACAGAAACACTGCGAGTCTGGTTTCATCTTAAGATCTGAACTTTAGAGGAAAACAGTGAACATATCTTCACTGATACAGAGATTTATTCTGATGCTTTAAAATGAGGCGAAATGTTGAAGCACTTTGGTGACAACCACTAGTTCTCAGGTAGCAGCAGACCTGATCCTCACACAGCTTATATGGAGAAAACCCTCTGTGGAAAATAATTATGTAACACACACACACACACACACACAGATTCACTCTGCTGGGTTCATAATATGGAGCGTTCAGCTATAGTTCACTTCTATAGGTCTGATAATCAACCCATAACTCAAACCCAGTAACTAATAACCACAACCACACACACACACAACCACACACGCACACACACAACCACAACCACACACACACACACACACACAGAGGAAATGTAGAGGCCGGACTTGCACAGAATAAATCTGTCCTCATCTCATCTCCAACATCTCCCTGGAGAACTGACAGGAAATACCACAGCTAGCGCACACACACACACTCACACACAGTCGTACCGGTCAGCTCCACCGTCATGGTGACTCTGCTGCCGTCCATCACCTTCAGGTCTGGGAGGCGGCGGAAGAAGCATGGAGCCTCACACACTCCTCTGACCTCAATGACCTGTGACCTGCGACCCTGCGGTCCGCCTGCAGCACATGAAGAAGAAACACATATCACATGAAATGAAGAAGAAACATATCACATGAAGAAGAAACACATATCACATGACATGAAGAAGAAACATATCACATGAAGAAGAAACACATCACATGACATGAAGAAGAAACATATCACATGAAGAAGAAACACATCACAGGACATGAAGAAGAAACATATATCACATGAAGAAGAAACATATATCACATGAAGAAGAAACATATATCACATGACATGAAGAAGAAACATATATCACATGAAGAAGAAACACATATCACATGACATGAAGAAGAAACATATATCACATGACATGAAGAAGAAACATATATCACATGAAGAAGAAACACATATCACATGACATGAAGAAGAAACATATATCACATGAAGAAGAAACATATGTCACATGACATGAAGAAGAAACATATATCACATGAAGAAGAAACATATCACATGACATGAAGAAGAAACATATATCACATGAAGAAGAAACATATATCACATGACATGAAGAAGAAACATATATCACATGATATGAAGAAGAAACATATATCACATGAAGAAGAAACATATATCACATGAAGAAGAAACATATATCACATGACATGAAGAAGAAACATATATCACATGATATGAAGAAGAAACATATATCACATGATATGAAGAAGAAACATATATCACATGACATGAAGAAGAAACATATATCACATGACATGAAGAAGAAACATATGTCACATGAAGAAGAAACACATCACATGACATGAAGAAGAAACACATCACATGACGTGAAGAAGAAACACATGACATGACATGAAGAAGAAACACATCACATGACGTGAAGAAGAAACATCACATGACGTGAAGAAGAAACACATCACATGACGTGAAGAAGAAACACATCACATGACGTGAAGAAGAAACACATCACATGACGTGAAGAAGAAACACATCACATGACATGAAGAAACACATCACATGACGTGAAGAAGAAACACATCACATGACGTGAAGAAGAAACACATCACATGATGTGAAGAAGAAACACATCACATGACGTGAAGAAGAAACACATCACATGACATGAAGAAGAAACATCACATGACATGAAGAAGAAACATATATCACATGATGAAGAAACATATATCACATGAAGAAGAAACATATCACATGAAGAAGAAACATATATCACATGAAGAAGAAACACATATCACTTGACATGAAGAAGAAACATATATCACATGAAGAAGAAACACATATCACATGAAGAAGAAACATATATCACATGACATGAAGAAGAAACATATATCACATGAAGAAGAAACACATATCACATGACATGAAGAAGAAACATATATCACATGACATGAAGAAGAAACATATATCACATGAAGAAGAAACATATATCACATGAAGAAGAAACATATATCACATGACATGAAGAAGAAACATATATCACATGAAGAAGAAACACATATCACATGACATGAAGAAGAAACATATGTCACATGACATGAAGAAGAAACATATATCACATGAAGAAGAAACATATATCACATGACATGAAGAACAAACATATATCACATGAAGAAGAAACATATATCACATGACATGAAGAAGAAACATATATCACATGACATGAAGAAGAAACATATATCACATGAAGAAGAAACACATATCACATGACATGAAGAAGAAACATATATCACATGACATGAAGAAGAAACATATATCACATGACATGAAGAAGAAACATATATCACATGACATGAAGAAGAAACATATCTCACATGAAGAAGAAACACATCACATGACATGAAGAAGAAAAACATCACATGACGTGAAGAAGAAACACATCACATGACGTGAAGAAGAAACACATCACATGACGTGAAGAAGAAACACATCACATGACGTGAAGAAGAAACACATAACATGACGTGAAGAAGAAACACATCACATGACGTGAAGAAGAAACACATCACATGACATGAAGACACACATCACATGACGTGAAGAAGAAACACATCACATGACATGAAGAAGAAACACATCACATGACGTGAAGAAGAAACACATCACATGACGTGAAGAAGAAACACATCACATGACGTGAAGAAGAAACATATATCACATGAAGAAGAAACATATCACATGACATGAAGAAGAAACATATATCACATGACATGAAGAAGAAACATATATCACATGAAGAAGAAACATATATCACATGATATGAAGAAGAAACATATCACATGACATGAAGAAGAAACATATATCACATGAAGAAGAAACACATCACATGACATGAAGAAGAAACACATCACATGACGTGAAGAAGAAACACATCACATGACGTGAAGAAGAAACACATCATATGACGTGAAGAAGAAACATATCACATGAAGAAGAA
>JAFEUB010001534.1:590000-602500 GCA_024529925.1 Ophthalmolycus amberensis | reverse complement strand
CACACACGTGTTAACACACCCACACACTATCTTCACACACATGTTAACACACACACACACACACTATCTTCACACACATGTTAACGCACACGTACAGAGATGTTGACAGAGCGAAAAGGAAATCCAAACTCCATATAAGGAGGATGAGTGAGGATCAGACTGGAAACTCTCTCTCTCTGACAGACACACACTAACACACACACACACTAACACACTAACACACACACACTAACACACACACACAAACACACACACTAACACACACACACACTAACACACACACACACTAACACACACACACACTAACACGCACACTAACACACACACACTAACACACACAATAACACACACACACACACACACTAACACACACACACACTAACACACACTAACACACACACACACACACTAACACACACACACACAAACACACACTAACACACACACACACACACTAACACACACACACACCCACACACTAACACACACACACACACACACAAACACACACACACTAACACACACACACACTAACACACACACACACAAACACACACACTAACACACACACCCACGCACACTAACACACACACACACACACACTAACACACACACACACGCACACTAACACAAACTAACACACACACACACACACTAACACACACACACACACTAACACACACACACACACAAACACACACACACACACTAACACACACACTAACACACACACACTAACACACACACACACACAGACACTAACAGACACACACACACTATCTTCACACACATGTTAACACACACCAACACACACACCAACACACACACACACACACACACACTAACAGACACACACACTATCTTCACACACATGTTAACACACACCAACACACACACACACTAACAGACACTAACACACACCAACACACACACAACACACATTGTGTAGTGTAGTATAGTACTTGTGTAGTACTTGTGTGGTGTAGTACTTTCACAATGTAGTACATGTATAAAGTAGTACTTGTATAGTGTAGTACATGTATAGTGTAGTACATGTATAGTGTAGTACTTTCATAGAGTAGTACTTGTATAGTGTAGTACTTGCATAGTGTAGTACTTTCACAATGTAGTACATGTATAGTGTAGTACTTGTATAGTGTAGTACATGTATGGTGTAGTACATGTATAGTGTAGTACTTTCATAGAGTAGTACTTGTATAGTGTAGTACATGTATAGTGTAGTACTTGTACAGTGTAGTACATGTATAGTGTAGTACTTTCATAGAGTAGTACATGTATAGTGTAGTACTTGTATAGTGTAGTACTTGTATAGTGTAGTACATGTATAGTGTAGTACTTGTATAGTGTAGTACTTGCATAGTGTAGTACTTTCATAGCGTAGTACATGAATAGTGTAGTACTTTCATAGAGTAGTACTTGTATAGTGTAGTACATGTATAGTGTAGTACTTGTATAGTGTAGTACTTTCATAGAGTAGTACTTGTATGGTGTAGTACTTGTATAGTGTAGTACATGTATAGTGTAGGACATGTATAGTGTATTACCTGTATAGTGTAGTACTTGTATAGTGTAGCACTTTCATACAAGTACTTGTATTGTGTAGTACATGTATAGAGTAGTACATGTATAGTGTAGTACTTGTATAGTGTAGTACTTTCATAGAGTAGTACCTGTATAGTGTAGTACTTGTATAGTGTAGTACATGTATCGTGTAGTACTTGTATTGTGTAGTACATGTATCGTGTTGTACTTGTATAGTGTAGTACATGTATAGTGTAGTACATGTATAGTGTAGTACTTGTATAGTGTAGTACCTGTATAGTGTAGTACTTGTATAGTGTAGTACTTGTATAGTGTAGTACTTGTATAGTGTCGTACCTGTATAGTGTCGTACATCTATAGTGTAGTACTTGTATGGTGTAGTACTTGTATAGTGTAGTACATGTATAGTGTAGTACATGTATAGTGTAGTACTTGTATAGTGTAATACTTTCATAGTGTATTTCCTGTATAGTGTAGTACTTGTATAGTGTAGTACATGTATAGTGTAGTACTTGTATAGTGTAGTACTTGCATAGTGTAGTACTTTCATAGCGTAGTACATGAATAGTGTAGTACTTTCATAGAGTAGTACTTGTATAGTGTAGTACATGTATAGTGTAGTACTTGTATAGTGTAGTACTTTCATAGAGTAGTACTTGTATGGTGTAGTACTTGTATAGTGTAGTACATGTATAGTGTAGTACATGTATAGTGTAGTACTTGTATAGTGTAATACTTTCATAGTGTATTTCCTGTATAGTGTAGTACTTGTATAGTGTAGTACATGTATAGTGTAGTACTTGTATAGTGTAGTACTTGCATAGTGTAGTACTTTCATAGCGTAGTACATGAATAGTGTAGTACTTTCATAGAGTAGTACTTGTATAGTGTAGTACATGTATAGTGTAGTACTTGTATAGTGTAGTACTTTCATAGAGTAGTACTTGTATGGTGTAGTACTTGTATAGTGTAGTACATGTATAGTGTAGTACTTGTATAGTGTAGCACTTTCATTCAAGTACTTGTATTGTGTAGTACATGTATAGAGTAGTACATGTATAGTGTAGTACTTGTATAGTGTAGTACTTTCATAGAGTAGTACCTGTATAGTGTAGTACTTGTATAGTGTAGTACATGTATCGTGTAGTACTTGTATTGTGTAGTACATGTATCGTGTAGTACTTGTATAGTGTAGTACATGTATAGTGTAGTACATGTATAGTGTAGTACTTGTATAGTGTAGTACCTGTATAGTGTAGTACTTGTATAGTGTAGTACTTGTATAGTGTAGTACTTGTATAGTGTCGTACCTGTATAGTGTCGTACATCTATAGTGTAGTACTTGTATGGTGTAGTACTTGTATAGTGTAGTACATGTATAGTGTAGTACATGTATAGTGTAGTACTTGTATAGTGTAATACTTTCATAGTGTATTTCCTGTATAGTGTAGTACTTGTATAGTGTAGTACATGTATAGTGTAGTACTTGTATAGTGTAGTACTTTCATAGAGTAGTACTTGTATCGTGTAGTACTTTCATAGAGTAGTACATGTATAGTGTAGTACTTGTATCGTGTAGTACTTTCATAGAGTAGTACTTGTATAGTGTAGTACATGTATAGTGTAGTACTTGTATAGTGTAGTACTTGTATAGTGCAGTACATGTATAGTGTAGTACTTGTATAGTGTAGTACTTGTATAGTGTAGTACATGTATTGTGTAGTACATCTATAGTGTAGTACTTGTATAGTGTAGTACATGTATAGTGTAGTACATGTATAGTGTAGTACTTGTATAGTGTAGTACTTTCATAGAGTAGTACATGTATAGTGTAGTACTTGTATCGTGTAGTACTTTCATAGAGTAGTACTTGTATAGTGTAGTACATGTATAGTGTAGTACTTGTATAGTGTAGTACATGTATAGTGTAGTACTTTCATAGAGTAGTACTTGTATAGTGTAGTACTTGTATAGTGTAGTACATGTATAGTGTAGTACTTGTATAGTGTAGTACTTGTATAGTGTAGTACATGTATAGTGTAGTACATCTATAGTGTAGTACTTGTATAGTGTAGTACATGTATAGTGTAGTACTTGTGTGGTGTAGTACTTGTATAGTGTAGTACATGTATAGTGTAGTACTTGTATAGTGTAGTACTTTCATAGAGTAGTACATGTATAGTGTAGTACATGTATCGTGTAGTACTTTCATAGAGTAGTACTTGTATAGTGTAGTACATGTATAGTGTAGTACTTGTGTAGTGTAGTACTTGTATAGTGTAGTACATGTATAGTGTAGTACATGTATAGTGTAGTACTTGTATAGTGTAGTACTTGTATAGTGTAGTACATGTATAGTGTAGTACATCTATAGTGTAGTACTTGTATAGTGTAGTACTTGTATAGTGTAGTACATGTATAGTGTAGTACATGTATAGTGTAGTACTTGTATAGTGTAGTACTTTCATAGAGTAGTACATGTATAGTGTAGTACTTGTATAGTGTAGTACTTTCATAGAGTAGTACTTGTATAGTGTAGTACATGTATAGTGTAGTACTTGTATAGTGTAGTACATGTATAGTGTAGTACTTTCATAGAGTAGTACTTGTATAGTGTAGTACTTGTATAGTGTAGTACTTGTATTGTGTAGTACATGTATAGTGTCGTACTTGTATAGTGTAGTACATGTATAGTGTAGTACATGTATAGTGTAGTACTTGTATAGTGTAGTACTTTCATAGAGTAGTACATGTATAGTGTAGTACTTGTATAGTGTAGTACTTTCATAGAGTAGTACTTGTATAGTGTAGTACATGTATAGTGTAGTACTTGTATAGTGTAGTACATGTATAGTGTAGTACTTTCACAGAGTAGTACTTGTATAGTGTAGTACTTGTATAGTGTAGTACATGTATAGTGTAGTACATGTATAGTGTAGTACTTGTATAGTGTAGTACTTTCATAGTGTATTACCTGTATAGTGTAGTACATGTATAGTGTAGTACTTGTATAGTGTAGTACTTTCATAGAGTAGTACTTGTATGGTGTAGTACTTGTATAGTGTAGTACATGTATAGTGTAGTACTTGTATAGTGTAGCACTTTCATACAAGTACTTGTATTGTGTAGTACATGTATAGAGTAGTACATGTATAGTGTAGTACTTGTATAGTGTAGTACTTTCATAGAGTAGTACCTGTATAGTGTAGTACTTGTATAGTGTAGTACATGTATCGTGTAGTACTTGTATTGTGTAGTACATGTATCGTGTAGTACTTGTATAGTGTAGTACATGTATAGTGTAGTACATGTATAGTGTAGTACTTGTATAGTGTAGTACCTGTATAGTGTAGTACTTGTATAGTGTAGTACTTGTATAGTGTCGTACCTGTATAGTGTCGTACATCTATAGTGTAGTACTTGTATGGTGTAGTACTTGTATAGTGTAGTACATGTATAGTGTAGTACATGTATAGTGTAGTACTTGTATAGTGTAATACTTTCATAGTGTATTTCCTGTATAGTGTAGTACTTGTATAGTGTAGTACATGTATAGTGTAGTACTTGTATAGTGTAGTACTTTCATAGAGTAGTACTTGTATCGTGTAGTACTTTCATAGAGTAGTACATGTATAGTGTAGTACTTGTATCGTGTAGTACTTTCATAGAGTAGTACTTGTATAGTGTAGTACATGTATAGTGTAGTACTTGTATAGTGTAGTACTTGTATAGTGCAGTACATGTATAGTGTAGTACTTGTATAGTGTAGTACTTGTATAGTGTAGTACATGTATTGTGTAGTACATCTATAGTGTAGTACTTGTATAGTGTAGTACATGTATAGTGTAGTACATGTATAGTGTAGTACTTGTATAGTGTAGTACTTTCATAGAGTAGTACATGTATAGTGTAGTACTTGTATCGTGTAGTACTTTCATAGAGTAGTACTTGTATAGTGTAGTACATGTATAGTGTAGTACTTGTATAGTGTAGTACATGTATAGTGTAGTACTTTCATAGAGTAGTACTTGTATAGTGTAGTACTTGTATAGTGTAGTACATGTATAGTGTAGTACTTGTATAGTGTAGTACTTGTATAGTGTAGTACATGTATAGTGTAGTACATCTATAGTGTAGTACTTGTATAGTGTAGTACATGTATAGTGTAGTACTTGTGTGGTGTAGTACTTGTATAGTGTAGTACATGTATAGTGTAGTACTTGTATAGTGTAGTACTTTCATAGAGTAGTACATGTATAGTGTAGTACATGTATCGTGTAGTACTTTCATAGAGTAGTACTTGTATAGTGTAGTACATGTATAGTGTAGTACTTGTGTAGTGTAGTACTTGTATAGTGTAGTACATGTATAGTGTAGTACATGTATAGTGTAGTACTTGTATAGTGTAGTACTTGTATAGTGTAGTACATGTATAGTGTAGTACATCTATAGTGTAGTACTTGTATAGTGTAGTACTTGTATAGTGTAGTACATGTATAGTGTAGTACATGTATAGTGTAGTACTTGTATAGTGTAGTACTTTCATAGAGTAGTACATGTATAGTGTAGTACTTGTATAGTGTAGTACTTTCATAGAGTAGTACTTGTATAGTGTAGTACATGTATAGTGTAGTACTTGTATAGTGTAGTACATGTATAGTGTAGTACTTTCATAGAGTAGTACTTGTATAGTGTAGTACTTGTATAGTGTAGTACTTGTATTGTGTAGTACATGTATAGTGTCGTACTTGTATAGTGTAGTACATGTATAGTGTAGTACATGTATAGTGTAGTACTTGTATAGTGTAGTACTTTCATAGAGTAGTACATGTATAGTGTAGTACTTGTATAGTGTAGTACTTTCATAGAGTAGTACTTGTATAGTGTAGTACATGTATAGTGTAGTACATGTATAGTGTAGTACTTGTATAGTGTAGTACTTTCATAGTGTATTACCTGTATAGTGTAGTACATGTATAGTGTAGTACATGTATATTGTAGTACATGTATAGTGTAGTACATGTATAGTGTAGTACTTGTATTGTGTAGTACATGTATAGTGTAGTACATGTATAGTGTAGTACTTGTATAGTGTAGTACATGTATAGTGTAGTACTTGTATAGTGTAGTACTTGTATAGTGTAGTACATGTATAGTGTAGTACTTGTATAGTGTAGTACTTGTATTGTGTAGTACATGTATCGTGTAGTACTTGTATAGTGTAGTACATGTATAGTGTAGTACTTGTATAGTGTAGTACTTGTATAGTGTAGTACATGTATAGTGTAGTACTTTCATAGAGTAGTACTTGTATAGTGTAGTACTTGTATAGTGTAGTACTTGTATTGTGTAGTACATGTATAGTGTCGTACTTGTATAGTGTAGTACATGTATAGTGTAGTACATGTATAGTGTAGTACTTGTATAGTGTAGTACTATCATAGAGTAGTACATGTATAGTGTAGTACTTGTATAGTGTAGTACTTTCATAGAGTAGTACTTGTATAGTGTAGTACATGTATAGTGTAGTACTTGTATAGTGTAGTACATGTATAGTGTAGTACTTTCACAGAGTAGTACTTGTATAGTGTAGTACTTGTATAGTGTAGTACATGTATAGTGTAGTACATGTATAGTGTAGTACTTGTATAGTGTAGTACTTTCATAGTGTATTACCTGTATAGTGTAGTACATGTATAGTGTAGTACATGTATATTGTAGTACATGTATAGTGTAGTACATGTATAGTGTAGTACTTGTATTGTGTAGTACATGTATAGTGTAGTACATGTATAGTGTAGTAATTGTATAGTGTAGTACATGTATAGTGTAGTACTTGTATAGTGTAGTACTTGTATAGTGTAGTACATGTATAGTGTAGTACTTGTATAGTGTAGTACTTTCATAGAGTAGTACATGTATAGTGTAGTACATGTATCGTGTAGTACTTTCATAGAGTAGTACTTGTATAGTGTAGTACATGTATAGTGTAGTACTTGTATAGTGTAGTACTTGTATAGTGTAGTACATGTATAGTGTAGTACATGTATAGTGTAGTACTTGTATAGTGTAGTACTTGTATAGTGTAGTACATGTATAGTGTAGTACATCTATAGTGTAGTACTTGTATAGTGTAGTACCTGTATAGTGTAGTACTTGTATAGTGTAGTACATGTATAGTGTAGTACATGTGTAGTACATGTATAGTGTAGTACATGTATAGTGTAGTACTTGTATAGTGTAGTACTTGTATAGTGTAGTACATGTATGGTGTAGTACTTGTATAGTGCAGTACTTGTATAGTGTAGTACATGTATAGTGTAGTACTTGTATGGTGTAGTACTTTCATAGAGTAGTACATGGATAGTGTAGTACATGTATAGTGTAGTACTTTCATAGAATAGTACTTGTATAGTGTCGTACATGTATCGTGTAGTACTTGTATGGTGTAGTACATGGATAGTGTAGTACATGTATAGTGTAGTACATGTATAGTGTAGTACTTGTATAGTGTAGACATGTATAGTGTAGTACATGTATAGTGTAGTACTTGTATAGTGTCGTACTTGTATAGTGTAGTACATGTATAGTGTAGTACTTGTATAGTGTAGTACATGTATAGTGTAGTACATGTATAGTGTAGTACTTGTATAGTGTAGTACTTGTATAGTGTAGTACATGTATAGTGTACTACTTGTTTAGTGTATTACCTGTATAGTGTAGTACATGTGTAGTACATGTATAGTGTAGTACATGTATAGTGTAGTACTTGTATAGTGTAGTACTTGTATAATGTAGTACTTGTATAGTGTAGGACATGTATAGTGTAGTACATGTATAGTGCAGTACATGTATAGTGTAGTACTTGTATCGTGTAGTACATGTATAGTGTAGTACTTGTATAGTGTAGTACTTGTATAGTGTAGTACATGTATAGTGTAGTACATGTATAGTGTAGTACTTGTATAGTGTAGTACTTGTATAGTGTAGTACATGTATAGTGTAGTACATCTATAGTGTAGTACTTGTATAGTGTAGTACTTGTATAGTGTAGTACATGTATAGTGTAGGACATGTATAGTGTCGTACTTTCATAGAGTAGTACATGTATAGTGTAGTACTTGTATAGTGTAGTACTTTCATAGAGTAGTACTTGTAAAGTGTAGTACATGTATAGTGTAGTACTTGTATAGTGTAGTACATGTATAGTGTAGTACTTGTATAGTGTAGTACATGTATAGTGTAGTACTTTCATAGAGTAGTACTTGTATAGTGTAGTACTTGTATAGTGTAGTACTTGTATAGTGTAGTACATGTATAGTGTAGTACTTGAATAGTGTAGTACTTGTATAGTGTAGTACATGTATTGTGTAGTACATCTATAGTGTAGTACTTGTAGAGTGTAATACTTTCATAGTGTATTACCTGTATAGTGTAGTACATGTATAGTGGAGTACATGTATATTGTAGAACATGTATAGTGTAGTACATGTATAGTGTAGTACTTTTATTGTGTAGTACTTGTATAGTGTAGTACTTGTATAGTGTAGTACTTGTATAGTGTAGTACATGTATAGTGTAGTACTTGTATAGTGTAGTACTTGTATAGTGTAGTACATGTATAGTGTAGTACTTGTATAGTGTAGTACATGTGTAGTACATGTATAGTGTAGTACATGTATAGTGTAGTACTTGTATGGTGTAGTACTTGTATAGTGTAGTACATGTATAGTGTAGTACATGTATAGTGTAGTACTTGTAGAGTGTAATACTTTCATAGTGTATTACCTGTATAGTGTAGTACATGTATAGTGTAGTACTTGTATTGTGTAGTACATGTATAGTGTTGTACATGTATAGTGTAGTACTTGTATAGTGTAGTACATGTATAGTGTAGTACTTGTATAGTGTAGTACTTTCATAGAGTAGTACTTGTATAGTGTAGTACATGTATAGTGTAGTACTTGTATAGTGTATTACCTGTATAGTGTAGTACATGTGTAGTACATGTATAGTGTAGTACATGTATAGTGTAGTACTTGTATAGTGTAGTACTTGTATAGTGTAGTACTTGTATAGTGTAGGACATGTATAGTGTAGTACATGTATAGTGCAGTACATGTATAGTGTAGTACTTGTATAGTGTAGTACATGTATAGTGTAGTACTTGTATAGTGTAGTACTTTCATAGAGTAGTACATGTATAGTGTAGTACATGTATCGTGTAGTATTTTCATAGAGTAGTACTTGTATGGTGTAGTACATGTATAGTGTAGTACTTGTATAGTGTAGTACTTGTATAGTGTAGTACATGTATAGTGTAGTACTTGTATAGTGTATTACCTGTATAGTGTAGTACATGTATAGTGTAGTACTTGTATAGTGTAGTACTTGTATAGTGTATTACCTGTATAGTGTAGTACATGTATAGTGTAGTACATGTATAGTGTAGTACATGTATAGTGTAGTACTTGTATTGTGTAGTACATGTATAGTGTAGTACATGTATAGTGTAGTACTTGTACAGTGTAGTACTTGTATAGTGTAGTACATGTATAGTGTAGTACATGTATAGTGTAGTACTTGTATAGTATAGTACTTGTATAGTGTAGTACATGTATAGTGTAGTACATCTATAGTGCAGTACATGTATAGTGCAGTACATGAATAGTGTAGTACATGTATAGTGTAGTACTTGTATAGTGTAGTACATGTATAGTGTAGTACATGTATAGTGTAGTACTTGTATAGTGTAGTACATGTATAGTGTAGTACATGTATAGTGTAGTACTTGTATAGTGTAGTACTTTCATAGAGTAGTACTTGTATAGTGTAGTACTTGTATAGTGTAGTACATGTATAGTGTAGTACTTGTATAGTGTAGTACATGTATAGTGTAGTACATGTATAGTGTAGTACATGTATAGTGTAGTACTTGTATAGTGTAGTACATGTATAGTGTAGTACATGTATAGTGTAGTACTTGTATAGTGTAGTACTTGTATAGTGTAGTACATGTATAGTGTAGTACATCTATAGTGTAGTACATGTATAGTGCAGTACATGTATAGTGTAGTACATGTATAGTGTAGTACTTGTATAGTGTAGTACTTGTATCGTGTAGTACATGTATAGTGTAGTACATGTATAGTGTAGTACATGTGTAGTACATGTATAGTGTAGTACATGTATAGTGTAGTACTTGTATAGTGTAGTACTTGTATAGTGTAGTACTTGTATAGTGTATTACCTGTATAGTGTAGTACATGTATAGTGTAGTACTTGTATAGTGTAGTACTTGTATAGTGTAGTACCTGTATAGTGTAGCACTTGTATAGTGTAGTACATGTATAGTGTAGTACATGTATAGTGTAGTACTTGTTTAGTGTAGTACCTGTATAGTGTAGTACCTGTATAGTGTAGTACTTGTATAGTGTAGTACCTGTATAGTGTAGTACTTGTATAGTGTAGTACTTTCATAGAGTAGTACTTGTATAGTGTAGTACTTGTATAGTGTAGTACTTGTATAGTGTATTACCTGTATAGTGTAGTACATGTATAGTGTAGTACTTGTATAGTGTAGTACTTGTATAGTGTAGTACCTGTATAGTGTAGCACTTGTATAGTGTAGTACATGTATAGTGTAGTACATGTATAGTGTAGTACTTGTTTAGTGTAGTACCTGTATAGTGTAGTACCTGTATAGTGTAGTACTTGTATAGTGTAGTACCTGTATAGTGTAGTACTTGTATAGTGTAGTACTTTCATAGAGTAGTACTTGTATAGTGTAGTACTTGTATAGTGTAGTACTTGTATAGTGTAGTACTTGTATAGTGTAGGACATGTATAGTGTAGTACATGTATAGTGCAGTACATGTATAGTGTAGTACTTGTATAGTGTAGTACATGTATAGTGTAGTACTTGTATAGTGTAGTACTTTCATAGAGTAGTACATGTATAGTGTAGTACATGTATCGTGTAGTATTTTCATAGAGTAGTACTTGTATGGTGTAGTACATGTATAGTGTAGTACTTGTATAGTGTAGTACTTGTATAGTGTAGTACATGTATAGTGTAGTACTTGTATAGTGTATTACCTGTATAGTGTAGTACATGTATAGTGTAGTACTTGTATAGTGTAGTACTTGTATAGTGTATTACCTGTATAGTGTAGTACATGTATAGTGTAGTACATGTATAGTGTAGTACATGTATAGTGTAGTACTTGTATTGTGTAGTACATGTATAGTGTAGTACATGTATAGTGTAGTACTTGTATAGTGTAGTACTTGTATAGTGTAGTACATGTATAGTGTAGTACATGTATAGTGTAGTACTTGTATAGTATAGTACTTGTATAGTGTAGTACATGTATAGTGTAGTACTTGTATAGTGCAGTACATGTATAGTGCAGTACATGAATAGTGTAGTACATGTATAGTGTAGTACTTGTATAGTGTAGTACATGTATAGTGTAGTACATGTATAGTGTAGTTCTTGTATAGTGTAGTACATGTATAGTGTAGTACATGTATAGTGTAGTACTTGTATAGTGTAGTACTTTCATAGAGTAGTACTTGTATAGTGTAGTACTTGTATAGTGTAGTACATGTATAGTGTAGTACTTGTATAGTGTAGTACATGTATAGTGTAGTACATGTATAGTGTAGTACATGTATAGTGTAGTACTTGTATAGTGTAGTACATGTATAGTGTAGTACTTGTATAGTGTAGTACTTGTATAGTGTAGTACATGTATAGTGTAGTACATCTATAGTGTAGTACATGTATAGTGCAGTACATGTATAGTGTAGTACATGTATAGTGTAGTACTTGTATAGTGTAGTACTTGTATCGTGTAGTACATGTATAGTGTAGTACATGTATAGTGTAGTACATGTGTAGTACATGTATAGTGTAGTACATGTATAGTGTA
>JAFEUB010001534.1:580000-585000 GCA_024529925.1 Ophthalmolycus amberensis | reverse complement strand
GTCTGAACCAGGACCTCCTCTAACACACTGAGTCTGAACCAAGACCTCCTCTAACACACTGAGTCTGAACCAGGACCTCCTCTAACACACTGAGTCTGAACCAGGACCTCCTCTAACACACTGAGTCTAAACCAGGACCTCCTCTAACACACTGAGTCTGAACCAGGACCTCCTCTAACACACTGAGTCTGAACCAGGACCTCCTCTAACACACTGAGTCTGAACCAGGACCTCCTCTAACACTGAGTCTGAACCAGGACCTCCTCTAACACACTGAGTCTGAACCAGGACCTCCTCTAACACACTGAGTCTGAACCAGGACCTCCTCTAACACTGAGTCTGAACCAGGACCTCCTCCAACACACTGAGTCTGAACCAGGACCTCCTCTAACACTGAGTCTGAACCAGGACCTCCTCTAACACTGAGTCTGAACCAGGACCTCCTCTAACACACTGAGTCTGAACCAGGACCTCCTCTAACACACTGAGTCTGAACCAAGACCTCCTCTAACACTAAGTCTGAACCAGGACCTCCTCTAACACACTGAGTCTGAACCAGGACCTCCTCTAACACACTAAGTCTGAACCAGGACCTCCTCTAACACACTGAGTCTGAACCAGGACCTCCTCTAACACACTGAGTCTGAACCAAGACCTCCTCTAACACCAAGTCTGAACCAGGACCTCCTCTAACACACTGAGTCTGAACCAGGACCTCCTCTAACACACTGAGTCTGAACCAGGACCTCCTCTAACACACTGAGTCTGAACCAGGACCTCCTCTAACACACTGAGTCTGAACCAGGACCTCCTCTAACACACTGAGTCTGAACCAGGACCTCCTCTAACACACTGAGTCTGAACCAGGACCTCCTCTAACACACTGAGTCTGAACCAGGACCTCCTCTAACACACTGAGTCTGAACCAGGACCTCCTCTAACACAGAGTCTGAACCAGGACCTCCTCTAACACACTGAATCTGAACCAGGACCTCCTCCAACACTTTAAAGAGACGACAGAAGAACTCACCCTGTTTTCATTGAGGACAGGAGGCCATATTTTTTCCCAGAATTATCTGCAGGTGGAAAAACATGAACATGTAAAATTATTTTTATTTATATTCAATATTTAAAACTATATTAAAATATATATATATATAATACAAATAAATTCCAAACTCATGAACACAAAGGGATCTAAGCTTTACAAGAACGAGAGTTAAACGTGTTGTTGTGTGTTTGACAAACTAACACACGAGTCACTTCACATATTTTCTCTTGTTCCAACTGAAGATATTAAATAAGTAATGAGAGCATTCATTATGACACTCTTTCAACACAGGAAGTTGATCTTAAATGAACTCTTCGTATTGAAGTTGAGTTCAGTTTCACTGAGTGTGAAGAAACTCTGAGTCTGGTTGTGTTTAAAAAACAGGAAGCTGCTGTCGAGCTGTTTACGACGCAGTAAAACTTCTCACACACACACACACACAGGTTTCTATCAATGAGGTCATGTTTGGACCGTTAGAATCAGAGTTAACTGAGAGAACAGCTGACTGAAGACTTGAAGATGAAAGTTTGGAGCTTCATCGTCGTAGTTAAATATGTATCTGTATAGATTTCATTAAAAAACAAAACACAAAAGATTATTCAAATTAAATTTTACACACAGTCGTCTAAAAACATTTCTTCGAACTAACTAAAGAATTGTTCTAATTTACATCAGTTGTATTAGTATTAGTAGTATTAGTATTAGTAGTAGTATCAGTATATTATCAGTAGTATTATTAGTAGTATTATGAGTCGAATTAGTACTATTATTACTAGTATTATCAGTAGTATCATTAGTAGTATCAGCAGTATTAGGAGTCAAATGAGTACTATTATTACTAGTATTATAAGTAGAAAACATGTTGTTCGAGGTATTCAAACCTTCCAGGAGGATCTCCACGGTAACCTGCCGGCTCCCGGCCTGATTGGTCACCTGACAGGTGTAGCGGCCCACATCATCCTCTCTGACTCCACCCACCACCAGGCTGAAGTTGCCCCGCCCACCTTGCTCCACAACGCAGCGCTCCCCACCAATCACAGCCCTCCCCTCTCTGTACCATGTGACCTGAGGCTCAGGATGACCTCGCACCTAAAAGACCAACAAAGTGTTTTTATAAACAAAGGAACACATTTGTGTCTCTTTGTAGTCGTTTTGTCTGTTCGTAGTTGTTTTGCATCTCTTCGTGGTTGTTTTGTGTCTCTTTGTGGTTGTTTTGAGTCTCTTTGTGGTTGTTTTGCGTCTCTTTGTGGTCGTTTTGCATCTCTTCGTGGTCGTTTTGTGTATCTTTGTGGTTGCCGTTTCTCTTTGTGGTTGTTTTACATCTCTTTGTGGTTGCTGTTTCTCTTCGCGGTTGTTTTGTGTCTCTTTGTGGTTGCTGTTTATCTTCGCGGTTGTTTTGTGTCTCTTTGTGGTTGCTGTTTCTCTTTGTGGTTGTTTTACGTCTCTTTGTGGTTGTTTTGTGTCTCTTCGTGGTTGTTTTGTGTCTCTTTGTGGTTGTTTTGTGTCTCTTCGTGGTTGTTTTACGTCTCTTCGTGGTTGTTTTACGTCTCTTTGTGGTTGTTTTGTGTCTCTTTGTGCTTGTTTTGTGTCTCTTTGTGGTTGCTGTTTCTCTTTGTGGTTGTTTTGTGTCTCTTTGTGGTTGCTGTTTCTCTTTGTGGTTGTTTTGTGTCTCTTTGTGGTTGCTGTTTCTCTTCGCGGTTGTTTTGTGTCTCTTTGTGGTTGTTTTATGTCTCTTTGTGGTTGTTTTGTTTCTCTTTATGATGTTTTGTGTCTCTTTGTGGTTGTTTTATGTCTCTTTGTGGTTGTTTTGTTTCTCTTTGTGGTTGTTTTGTGTCTCTTTGTGGTTGTTTTGTGTCTCTTCGTGGTTGTTTTGTGTCTCTTCGTGGTTGTTTTGTGTCTCTTTGTGGTTGTTTTGTTTCTCTTTGTGGTTGTTTTGTGTCTCTTCGTGGTTGTTTTGTGTCTCTTTGTGGTTGTTTTGTGTCTCTTCGTGGTTGTTTTACGTCTCTTCGTGGTTGTTTTACGTCTCTTTGTGGTTGTTTTGTGTCTCTTTGTGCTTGTTTTGTGTCTCTTTGTGGTTGCTGTTTCTCTTTGTGGTTGTTTTGTGTCTCTTTGTGGTTGCTGTTTCTCTTCGCGGTTGTTTTGTGTCTCTTTGTGGTTGTTTTATGTCTCTTTGTGGTTGTTTTGTTTCTCTTTATGATGTTTTGTGTCTCTTTGTGGTTGTTTTATGTCTCTTTGTGGTTGTTTTGTTTCTCTTTGTGGTTGTTTTGTGTCTCTTTGTGGTTGTTTTGTGTCTCTTCGTGGTTGTTTTGTGTCTCTTCGTGGTTGTTTTGTGTCTCTTTGTGGTTGTTTTGTTTCTCTTTGTGGTTGTTTTGTTTCTCTTTATGATGTTTTGTGTCTCTTTGTGGTTGTTTTATGTCTCTTTGTGGTTGTTTTGTTTCTCTTTGTGGTTGTTTTGTTTCTCTTTGTGGTTGTTTTGTGTCTCCTCGTGGTTATTTTGTTTCTCTTCGCGGTTGTTTTGTGTCTCTTTGTGGTTGCTGTGTCTCTTTGTGGTTGTTTTATGTCTCTGTGGTTGTTTTGTGTCTCTTTGTGGTTGTTTTGTTTCTCTTTATGATGTTTTGTGTCTCTTTGTGGTTGTTTTATGTCTCTTTGTGGTTGTTTTGTGTCTCTTTGTGGTTGTTTTGTGTCTCTTTGTGGTTGTTTTGTTTCTCTTTATGATGTTTTGTGTCTCTTTGTGGTTGTTTTATGTCTCTTTGTGATTGTTTTGTGTCTCTTTGTGGTTGTTTTGTGTCTCTTTGTGGTTGTTTTGTGTCTCTTTGTGGTTGTTTTGTTTCTCTTTGTGGTTGTTTTGTGTCTCTTTGTGGTTGTTTTGTGTCTCTTTGTGGTTGTTTTGTTTCTCTTTGTGGTTGTTTTGTTTCTCTTTGTGGTTGTTTTGTGTCTCTTTGTGGTTATTTTGTGTCTCTTTGTGGTTGTTTTGTGTCTCTTTGTGTTTGTTTTGTGTCTCTTTGGTTGTTTCTGGTCACATTGTGGATGTTAGTAGTCATTTAGCATCTCTTTTTGATTGTTGTGTTTTTTTAGAGACATTTTGTAAGTCAGACCCCCTGACCGTCTGCACCCCTGGTCTTGTCCCCGGGAGGCCCCTTTAGTGATCCATCCATGCACACACACACTCAGATGTGTGTGTGTTTGGTTGACTGCTTCACATCAAGATTCAGACGATCACAAGACTGAAGACGTTAATCCTTCTGATCTCACATCTGCCTGTTCTATCCTCCTTGGTTACTCCCTTGTCTCCTCCTCTCCTCTGCTTGTTTCCTACCTTCCCCTCCAGTCGGGCGCCTCCCCCCAGGGTGACCCGGGTGTTTCGGGGGGGGAGGATGAAAGCTGGAGGCTCGTTGCCACGGGAACCGCATCCTGGTGACAGGCCTGTTACCGTGGAAGAAGAAGTCGACCGAAGGTTCATCTCACCTGAGAGAAAATATACATAAATACATACTAATATATATAAATATTATATAAATATATATAAATATATATATATAAATACATATATATACTATTATATATATAGAAATACATATACATATATATAATTATATAAATATATATATATAAATATATACAAATATATATGCTAATAAAGAGTTGCAGTTAAGAGCAGTTTGTTCTCTCGTGCTTATGTTTATTTAAAAACACGACAACGATCCTGTTACGTGTGAGGAGGTGAAGAGGTGAGGAGTGAGGAGGTGAGGAGGTGAAGAGGTGAGGAGGTGAAGAGGTGAGGAGGTGAGCAGTGAGGAGGTGAGGAGGTGAAGAGGTGAGCAGTGAGGAGGTGAAGAGTGAGGAGGTGAGCAGTGAGGAGGTGAGGAGGTGAGAAGAGAGACGTACAGACATAGAGAGAGAGAGAGAGAGAGAGAGAGAGAGAGACGGAGAGAGAGATTAGTATCATCTG
>JAFEUB010001534.1:572500-575000 GCA_024529925.1 Ophthalmolycus amberensis | reverse complement strand
AGTGAGACTCGTTAGCATTAGCATGGCTATGCTATGCTATGCTATGCTAGCTACTGAAGGTCTACTGGAGAGACCCATCCACGTCCATGAGGAGGTCTGGAGAGACCCATCCACGTCCATGAGGAGATCTGGAGAGACCCATCCACGTCCATGAGGAGGTCCGGAGAGACCCATCCACGTCCATGAGGAGGTCCGGAGAGACCCATCCACGTCCATGAGGAGGTCCGGAGAGACCCATCCACGTCCATGAGGAGGTCCGGTGAGACCCATCCACGTCCATGAGGAGGTCCGGAGAGACCCATCCACGTCCATGAGGAGGTCCGGAGAGACCCATCCACGTCCATGAGGAGGTCCGGAGAGACCCATCCACGTCCATGAGGAGGTCCGGTGAGACCCATCCACGTCCATGAGGAGGTCCGGAGAGACCCATCCACGTCCATGAGGAGGTCCGGAGAGACCCATCCACGTCCATGAGGAGGTCCGGAGAGACCCATCCACGTCCATGAGGAGGTCCGGTGAGACCCATCCACGTCCATGAGGAGGTCCGGAGAGACCCATCCACGTCCATGAGGAGGTCCGGAGAGACCCATCCACGTCCATGAGGAGGTCTGGAGAGACCCATCCACGTCCATGAGGAGGTCCGGAGAGACCCATCCACGTCCATGAGGAGGTCTGGAGGTCTCTGCTAGACCTGGTCCCAGATAAGAGAAACAGGATCATGGATGGACTTTAACTTTGTTTCTGTAAAACTATTTTCTAAAAGTAAAAGTTAGTTGTTTTCTCTGTTTTCTTTCAGGATGATCTGACCCAGGATCAGTGATGTTTGTGTGACGTCTACGGGGACTCGAACATTCGAGGTGGATCCAACATGGCCGCCGTGGGTGGAGCTTCATTAGCAGTGTGTCTGTGCGTCCTGCTGCTGCCTGCTGTCACTGGTCAGTACAGATAACATCATATCTTCATACCTTCTATTACAATATACAGACTAATTTAACCTAGCTTAGCACTAACAGGAAGCAGAGGGAAACTGTTAGCCTAGCTTAGCACTAACTATGAGCAGAGGGAAACTGTTAGCCTAGCTTAGCACTAACAGGAAGCAATAGAACAGCTTGGTCTGGATAAAGCTGCCGTCGTGCTCTGGTGAGAGCTCACAGAACCTCGTTCATCGGGTGTGTTACAGGAACACAACTCACATTCCTGTTTATTCAACGCATTCCTTCTGCAATTAACTCATGACGCACACACACACACACACACACACAGACAGATACACACACACACACACACACACACACACACATACACACAAAGACAGGAAGGTGGAATGTGTGTGTGTGTGTGTGTGTGTGTGTGTGTGTGTCTTATCAAAGACATCACAAGAAAAACACAACCTAACACAGACTGGCTGACGACAGTGTCTATGCATTTGTGTGTGTGTTTCTGTGTGTGTGTGTGTGTGCGTGTGTGTGTTTCTGTGTGTGTGTGTGCGTGTGTGTGTGTGTGTTTCTGTGTGTGTTTCTGTGTGTGTGTGTGTGTTTGTCTCTGTCTGTGTGTTTGTTTCTGTGTGTGTGTGTGTGTGTGTGTGTCTGTGTGTGTGTGTGTCTGTGTGTGTGTGTGTCTGTGTGTGTGTGTGTGTGTCTGTGTGTGTGTGTGTGTGTGTGTGTTACAGTAGACTAAACAGTGACAGGGAGGGTCAGTCAGATTCCTGAGACTGAAGGATTTTAGGATTTACAGAACAAACATGTGATCCGGAGATGAATGAACAGTTTGTCCTGAAGGTGTCGTTATAATTGTGCGACAGTTTCTGTAATTTATGGCACAAAGAATGTGTTTTACCGATGAGCTCATTATAAAGTCCTCTACATAGAACTCTACGCTGAGAGGAGTGATTTCAGACACAGTGAGAGAAAAATGACCCGGAAAGATGGCGACGGTCATGAACAAAGATGGCGACGGTCATAAACAAAGATGGCGACGGTCATAAACAGAGATGGCGACGGTCATGAACAAAGATGGCGACGGTCATAAACAGAGATGGCGACGGTCATAAACAAAGATGGCGACGGTCATGAACAAAGATGGCGACGGTCATAAACAAAGATGGCGACGGTCATGAACAAAGATGGCGACGGTCATAAACAAAGATGGCGACGGTCATAAACAGAGATGGCGACGGTCATAAACAAAGATGGCGACGGTCATAAACAGAGATGGCGACGGTCATGAACAAAGATGGCGACGGTCATGAACAAAGATGGCGACGGTCATGAACAAAGATGGCGACGGTCATGAACAAAGATGGCGACGGTCATAAACAGAGATGGCGACGGTCATAAACAGAGATGGCGAAATTATAGAACAAGAATAAAGACACTTCTTGATATTGTATTGCTATGTTACCTGTTATAACAATATGAAGCTCCTGTGAAGAGGAGAACTGCAGCAGCTGAGGATTCGCTCTGTCGTTCGTCTCCAGCGTGACGCTGTTCAACATGCTGTG